>ML910220.1:0-10551 GCA_009831015.1 Picea engelmannii
AACTTCCAATCATACAGTCACCAACCTGTATAACAGAGAACAAGAGTTCTCCCTTGCACCACCCTGCCACCCTGGTTTCTCTGGCTGCAACCAGATGGAAGCTACAACTCCCTGTGCTCAAGCACCCACTTGAACCTATGAGGACAACAATCCTCTCTAGCACCTCTCGTCCACCCTGAAATATAAATCTTTGCTACTGAAACTTATTACAGTGATATGATGTTCAACAATGGCTTACCAGACTCATCACTGTTCTGTTTCTTTTCGTTGCTCTGTCTGCCTCATTGCCTTTCTGCACACATGACTTGAACTGTCTGTTCTTCTTCTTTTTATGCTCTGTGTGCCATGTCCATTCACTCCACAGTTCCTCTTCTGTGCAATTTAGCTACTGCACTCTCCTCCTTCTTCACACATGAATCACCTTCACCAACAACAACCACAGCAAACTCCGACAGCAACAGCCCCACTTCTCTTCTCTGTACTGTGTATATATAGCTTTTGTGCATCGTGTGCATGCAATATTCGCAATGCCTCTGCATGCACACTCCGCGCCAAATTCCTCTTCAACTTAATTGCTCTGTCTGATCATCATCGTGACTCTTCATCTTCTCTGGTCATTTTCCACCATGCGTCCAGCATCACTGGGTGTTCTACTGAGATTTCTCAACCTCTCTGGCAATTGAGACTCTTTGTCTTCTCTATGAAAGTCAAGCTCACCTTCTCTGTTTCTGTTACAGACCTCAATGTCCATACAGCTGTTAATCGCCTCCACGAACATCTGTATCCCTCTTGAAGATTATCAGAGGCTCTTCACCTTCTCTGTCACTCAACCTCAAGTGTCTTTGAGTCCTCTGTCTGAAACCATCAGTGGTCTCTGGCAGTTATACTATGTCATGCTACAGTTGCCCTCCGATCTTGTTCAAATTCACCTACACCATTGGTTATGCAGCAAGCAAATCTAGACGACCTGAATCTGTGCTCCCAGATCTACGGTCGGGATTGGATTCTGGAGCCCCCCTGCCATTCTATCTTTAAGCGGAGGGGGGGGTATGGATATGGGATTGCATCTCTCGAGCGGTCAGGATTAAAGTACCCAGATCAACGGTGCTCATGCGATTCTGGACCCCCTTTTCCATTCTGCCTTTAATTAAAGGGGGGGGTCCAGAATGGTGGGTTATCGAGGAAGGGCCCCATTCCTGTCATGTCACCTTTTGTATCGTTCTCCTCCCCACCAGCCGTTTGTTCTCCACCTGACTGTGCGACAAGGCTCGTTTGATTTAGCCCCTCCTTGTCCTCCGACATCTATCCATCTCCTAATTACCGAAACTCCGAAGTGGTGTAAATCTACTGACGTCACACGTGGATTGATACGTGTTGAATATTGCCACGTGTCACTCTGATTCGTGACTTAAATGTTCTTGAAATGTTGAATCAGTCTGACATGTGTCATTACCTGGTTATTCCACGTGTTCCTAGCTGACGTGGTATGCTGATGTGAGTCGGATCGACGGTCCAGATGTGATGTTGATTCAATGGCTACGATTGAATCATGATTTCGTGATTTCAGCATTCTTGTTGCATTTGGTTCTTTGCCTCTCCATGTCGCGATCCTCGAAACCCCGAAATGGACTGGAATCAACAGTCCAGATTCAACCTTAATCTGACGGCTCAGATTACATCGCGATTTTGCATATCGTGATATCGGGATTACTGATGTCAATAATCTTTGACATGTCCAACTCTCGATCCCCGAAACTCCGACAAGGACTGGAATCAACGGTCCAGATTCAACCTTAATCTGACGCCTCAGATTAGATTGCGATTTCGAGAGGTTAGGGAACCCTGTTCCTTTGACTCTCCAGTCAGCGAAATGACGATCTATGTCCATGCGTATTGCCTGTAAATGGACGGTCCTCCTTCTTTCTGGATTTTGTACGCCCACTTCTCCTTACACTTTAAAGAACGTGCAGGTTCTTCTTGATCCAACGATGGTCAGATCCTATGCTTGGATCTAACGCCTGAGATCTATCCTCCTCTTCAGCGCGCTTTTCTTATCTACATTCAGATATGACGGTCATCGGGAATTCGGGATGGGATCCAACGATCACCGACGCTTCTCCTCCAAGCTTACACTGTTCCTATTTTTCCATCGATGCACACTCTGATCCTACCATCAATGACAAGCGCATTCCCTCTGCAGCGTCTTCCCAAACTGCTTCTGATGCCCGTATGTTACATTCTTCCTATACTCATGCCATCTTCACTGTTGTACTTTCCATCAATGACAAGCATACGCTACCCGTTAAACATTTGCCAACAGGATTTGACAACCCAGATCTGTGACAGTGAGATAGACCTTGAAAATATGCAGATGAGTACAATGGATGCAATCTTGAAGGAATACGAACTTTGGAAGGAATATAGAGACAATATGCAGTAGCTAAAGACCTCATAATTATTGTATTTTGTAATGAATTCTATTCATTTTGATCATATAAAATTTTGTAAAGTCCCGGTCTAGAATGTGAAACAAAGTGTTGTAACTATCATATGACATGGTGACAGTGACAGAATGTGAACAACCTCCTCTTATTTTATGAAAGAGAGTGTTACAAAAAAGGAGGGACGTTCTCCCTTTGTAAATGAGAGATGGTACTTTTACTTCGGAATTAATAAAAAGAAAGAGGCATTCAAGAAATATATGGTTGTGGTGAATGTATATGAGACTCTTCTTGATGCATTTGTCTTCTACATGAGTATTACATAAATTTGGTGTATGAATTATTTCTTCGTTTTCTTCTCAATGGCCATGTTGTCATATGTTTCCTTATGAATACAGTTGTGATGTTATGAACACATATTGTAACTAATTTTGAATTTATCTATAACATTGTTTTTTTCAATTTATCATTTGGATCCAAAGATTTTTCTAACCCTAATGGTATAATCTTTCATTGTATTCAATTTTAATTAGCTTGCTTCTAATCAGGATATATTAAAATATCTTAGAATTACATCTAGAATAGAGATATACAACATTAGTTAATTTAGTCTTAGATTTTTAATTCATCTGAGAACATTATGTTCTCGTATTCATATTTAGATAATAATTTAGAAGTGGCAACCAGGCCCACATACTGGTCGAAAACACCATCACAAACTAGAGGAGTTCTAATTGGGACCTTCCATCGGGCGTTCTCCCTTACCTTCTTGACCGACCAGTCTAGACATGTCAACACTACCTCTTAATCCATTTCTTATTTAGGAATATTATTATCTTCTTCTTTTTTTGGAGGGGGGGTGATTTATTATGGCCTAGAGTTAAAGGAATGCCCATGATCATGATAGATAAATATACATACACTGACAAAATACATTCTAGGAATGGCATTAACTACATGGAGAGAACTCTACCCATATCAATCTACACAATCATCCAAAAACCCTTTATTCCATGTGGAGAAAATAAAAAAGGTATTTTATATGTCCAAGTTCCCCTTCCAAGCACATCCATCACATGGGCCATATAAAGAAATTGAACAAGGAAAAATCCTTTGTTTATGTAATTGAAGGTATAAATACAATGCCACCCATGTGGCTTTCAAACCCTCTTGGTCAAATTTCTTACGACAGTGTAAGGTGGGGCACGACCCATGAAATATCCAATTAGGGTTTTCTCCCTAAAATCATTAAAACCATTATGAAATTCATTACAATATAATTTCATTAGTTTTAATACCAAAGTTACCTTGTGATATATTTTTGGAACAAATTTCTAGGGTGCCTTTGGAGGTACCATCATTATTATCTGTTGTGGCCACAACAACCCCCCTTTACATTTTCTCTAACAAGCGAAAGGAAAGGCCCCCCCTACTAAAATTTGAACACTAATGCCTAATTCTCTACTACTATGATCCTAATGTTTATTATTCATCTACTTTGAGGGAGTTGGGGGTTTGATCTGTATTTATGATTTTATTTATGGAGGTTTCTTAATCCTTGTGATCTTATATTTATTGTCTTATGATGCTTCATTGACATTTGTCTGATGAAATTGACAAGTTATGTTTGGGACCTTGTGTGGATTTTGAAGTACTTGATGATCCTATATGGTTGTAGAGATTGATGTTTTATTGTATGCCTTGAATGAATTTTCTCTTGGGGATTTTTAAATGAATGAATTAAATGAAGAACATATTGTCATTTTCCATTCTCTTGCTTACATGTTGTGCATAATGCCTTCATCTTTATGCTCTTATATATTGATCATATTATTTGTTTTCACTCTTAATTTGAATCACAATATCACTAATCCTTCTTTTTAGTTTGACACTTGACATATGCATTTTTTAGGAAACTTATCTACAACCACCCATGAATATCTTTGAACAAGCCCAACACTCATTCATAAGTTTGATTAAAGGCAGGGAATGTAATTTTTATGGTATAATGGAAAGTGTCTTCTTAATCACATAATTGATCTCATATTTTATATGGTTGCAAGAGAAAGTTCGTAGGGCCACTTCATTTACATGGCCGCTCCATTCTTGAAATGCATGTGGGGGAATCCCTTGATCTTCTTTTTATTGCCTAGACCTTTCTCTATTGGGAATCTTGTTTATCGTTTAAAACCAATAGTCATCATTATGGACTAAGCATTATCTTTCCCAAACCTCAGTCAGTTTTGTTCCCATCACCTTTGTATTGATGAATTCGTGACCTTGATCCTTATCTGGAACATTGGCTCGTGTGTAACTTGACCTCATTTTTCTAATTTTTATTTTATTACTATTTTCGTACATAATTTTTATATTTTTATTTTATTTATTTCTTCTTCTTGTTTTTATTTTACTTTTATTTATTATTTTTGTATTTATTTATTTCCATTTCAATCTTACTTTTTCAAAACCACATGGTTTGATTGTACATGATAATTTCCCATGGTTTGTTATTCCCCATGTTTTCCCCCAAATTTACTGTAGATATTTGTTTTTACATGGGGCAAATAAAGTTCACTTTAAAAATATTTTTACATAGTTAAACTATTTGTTACATGGGGTTTTTTTTGCATAAAACCTAATGTATAATATGTACATCCTCATTTTTCTCATGTCTCCTGGTAGAATTAAATAAAAAAATAAAAAATAAAAAATAAAACTTTTCATATATATATATATTCATTTCTTTTATTTTCTTTTTGGTTTTAATTTTCATTTTAATTTTTTTTTTCCCTTTCTAATCACCTAAGTCTTAGGTTATACATATTCATTTTATTTTTCTCATTTGATTTAGTAACATATTGATTTTAATTTAACTTCTTACATTTTTCCCTACTCATTAAAATTCAACATAATATCTCATGAGACATATACCCAAGTTTCTTCCCATTGGTCCTCACCTTCATAGTAAATTCCATAGAGAATTACCATTAAGACACACCTCCTAGCTTCATGGAATATCCGACTCCCCTCCCAAATATTTTGAAAAGACATTACTAATTATGTTATAACAAGTCTTAGGCTTCAAGCTACTTTTAATATTTATCCTTGTAAATATTTGGTAAACATCCATTGAAATTACTCATTGAAATTTTTATCTCGAATTCCTTTAGAGCCTTAGAATATTATAATAATTTTTTGGACCTCAAGCTTAACCATCAGGAAGTTCAATTGGAATGGTTCCATCAAACTCAACTCATCGGAGTGATTTTCACTCCCTAATTCGCCTTCTTCGACCATCGGACTCTGAGGGAAAGCCATTGGAGCTCACACAACACTCCTTAACTTACCATTCCAACCCATCATAGTCCGAGAGTTGTCGTAGTGCTAGGAGGGTATTTCAATGATAGTCCAAGAATAAATTAGTGCACGAATATCATTTGTTTTATGACAGTGAAAAACAACATATTGAAAAAGATGATCTCCAACATTAGATTCATACTCATCAAAAACGAGCTCATTGTTTCACAGGTCAATGAATGCTGATGTGAAATTCTGTTTTTTTTTTTTCATTTTTTATTGTTGTTATATAAATAAGCTCAACATTGCCTCTTTCACTACCTTCCAAAATCTCATATTCAAAGTTTTCAAATAGAGGTTGATTTTTTCTCAATTCAATGGAGGGTAATATGAAATTTTTCTCTTATCCATTTTTGTATTCACCATATATAGGTTGACTATAAAAAAAAATTGAATTTTGAAATTCAAAAAATTTTGTTTCATGATGCTCTTCAAAGAAAGAACGCAAAAGAACAACCTAGTCTTTTGGAACAAAATTTTCATTATGATAACAACTTCTAGAACCATTCAATAAATTTGTTGTCATATTATCCATGACACTATCATCAACAACATATTGAAAAAATTATCCTTGAAAAGAAGAATGAGAGAAAGTTTCATGAATGATCAAATCTTCTTCATCGTGATAGGATGGAGACTTTTGATTGATTTCAATTGACAATCATAAAAAAAAATGTTCACCAGCAATATAATCTTCAAGAATTTCTTCACTAAAATACTAGCCTTCAAAAATATTTCTAGCATCAAATTCTTCATCAAGAGACCCATTCAAATGGCCATCAAAATTGCTAAGAGCATATGAGAACATTCCAAAATATATTCATTGATCTCATTACTAAAGCCCTCCTGAAAAGTTTTGCTAAGAGATTTAAATTTCTCACGACAATCATTCAAGAGGAACTCAACAAGATAAATCCTCTTACAATATGAATGAAAAGAAGCATGGAAATCCTTTAATGATGAAATATTGGAAACATAAAGAGATCAGCACCATTGTCTCGCCTCTCCTTCCGAGGAATACATAAACATTTTTAGTAATACATCTTCATGATGAACATCAATTTGTCCCATGTATTGATGAAAATCAATCAAGTGTTGTGCAGGATGATCATGATCATCTCCTTTGAACCTGAAAAGGTACTCTCCCCATTCATGTAAAGTAGGCACAACATTTGGAAAACCATGAATACCGAAGAAATCAAATGGAACAAACCTACGAGAAAAAATGGCTTCCATGGCCTTCGACATCTTGGATCAGTGGAGTTGCCAATGGATTATTCCTTCATGGAGTCGTCAGGTGAATGATACAGTCAGAAAAAGTGTCCAACTCATGTTCACCATCAAGAGCTAGAATTGATCATTGTCATTCTCCCAGGGATAAATTCTCCGTTCCTTCATCCCAGGAAATGGCGCCAAAGTCCCTAAAGTTTCACTTGACTGTGAGAGGGAAATCTAGGGCATAAACAAGTTATTGCAATCATTTTGTATATAAATATTTAAAAAAACAATTAACCGGTCTGAAGGTTGGGGTCAATGATAATGTATGAAATCAATTCACAAAGGAAAAAGAAAATCCATATCTTAATGACTTAGTAAATGGTAGTCAATTCAATAATTAGATGGAAAATGAATATGAAAGATAAAGAAGTATGTAAGATTTCAATTTTTCCACTCACATGTGAAACTCTTAATCCCAAATACCATTCAAGATAAAAGAGACATGTACTTGAAAAACAATTTGATTATGAACAAGAAAATAGTAGAATTTTCGTTGACTTACTCACAAATAGAAAACAATCAAATGCTTAGCACAATATTAACATGCATTCAAGTAAGAAAAAGATAGAAATATAAACAAGAATATAAATCTTACCATCAAAAATCCTTTTCCATTTAATATCAAGATGAAATAGTTCTTTGTTTTACAATGTCTTCTCAAAACTGGCTAATGGTTCCTAGTCCATCCCCCTAACTTCTCCTTCTATAGAATTTATATAGAAAGAGCACATAATTATCAAGATCCAAAAGAAATGGATCAAAAAACCTCCACATACATATTTAGTTTTATGTTTCAAATAATCAAGGAGGATATCATATATGACCTGCAAGTCAAATTGATGAGGTGGCTTATCAACTGTTGTCCATGAGATTTTTTAGGAAAATAAATCTTGCAAATTCCTGAAAAATAGGGTCCAAAAATATCTGTGTATCTCCAAAAATGTGATAGATATGTAAAAAAAGAGAGAGGATTTTGTGAAAGGGCCCCTTTTAAACAAAAATTTCTTTGGGTTTCCAAAAATTCATCTCCAATTGCTTTTAAACCTCCCCAACAATTGGTCACTAAAACAAGAAATCGTTTATTGTGAAATCTCTGAAAAATAGGCCTCAAAGATATATTTGAACCTCCTAAAATGTTCTAGTTGTGTAAACACCAAGAGAGGTTTTTGTGAAGGGGCCCGTTCCCAACAAAAACCTATTTTGGTTTCAAATAATTCATCTCCATCATTTCATAAACTGCTCTTGAAGATAAGGACTAAAACAAGAAAAAAAAAACAGAGTATTGTTTGTTTTGATTTTTGTCTTTCTTCTTTGATATTTTCTTTGTGTTTTCCTTTTTCTTTATCATGTTGCAAAAATTGCATCCATCCTATTAAAATACATGTGTGTCTGTACTCTTGTTTTAATGGGAGAAGGAGGTAGAAGATATGATGTAGAAGGAAAAAATAGTCTCTTGAGCAGGAGGACTTATGTACTCCAATGGCATCATCAAATCCTCTAATAGATTTCCAGAGGAATCAAACCATCTCAGAAATTAATAATTGTTTCTCGCCATCCTTGGTACCAAAATTGACAAATGGCATTGTAGATATTAATTTTCCCTTGAAATTCTTAATCTAATCAAGATTGTTGGAACAATAGCCATTAACTTTGCATATGCTTCAGTCTCATTACCTCTTGTAGCATATATGCTTTCAATATATGTTTGCATCACAATTCTCTCTTCTTCATTCTAAGAAGTCTTTTGTCAGAGATTCGTGAACTAAACATGCCTGATCAATTCATGCTCTTTACTCCCTAGCAGTCTCAGTTGATGGGATAAATAAAGAGTCATAAAGGAATCTATAATTTATGTAATGGCTCCACTTGCAACATATATACGTCTATCCTTTGTGCTTAGCACCGCATGATCACCACCTTTAAATGGTTGCTCAAGCAGAATGACTGAAAAATACGAACAATCTGGCTCACTTTTAATTTCCGGGGTTAATCCTTTTCAATGCTTCTACTACGAGCAAGGTATTTGTTTGCAATTACATCTTTAAATCCATTGAAAAAGGATCTTAGTAAAAACTTCCAATTCTTGCAAATATAACATAGACTAAAGGTGAATTTGATATAGGGTTGGAGTTGATATGTCAATATAATTTCATGATATTATGTAAACCTGCAAAAGGAATGATGAAGGCGCATAACCTGATTTCTGCAAATGAATGTCTTATCACATCCATGACCTGATATTGATCAGTAGTGATAGTATATTCTTAGGAAAAGATCTCGGGCACGATATGTCACGTTCTCATGAAGTTGGCACATGCAGAATAATGAATACCCTGGCACTACAAGAATAGTGTTACTCGTGTAGTGCCTTTTCCTTTTAATTTAAATTCAAATTTAAAAGTGGGAAAGGACTTATGATTTGATGGAGAGCTCTAAAAATTTTCTAATCCTATACTTAATCACACAAATGTATGTTTAAAACACCAAAAAAAAGACAATGCAAGCACAATTTTAAAACTGCATGGGAAGAAAACAGAATGTAAAGGAATGCTAGGAAAGGATAGGGCAGGGAAAAGAATCTTTCAACAGTCATTGCAAAATCAAGGACTAACACAAGCCATCATCAGATTTTGGAGCCATAAGAATTCTATCTCATCGAAGTGGGAAGTTTACGTAACTTCACCACTCCAACTACCCATGACCTCGAGAAGGTTATTTAACACATATTTTTATATTTTTGATAATTGCACGAGGGTGGCGGATTAATTTCTTATTTTTATTATTAATATTTTTATTTTCATGTGGATTTGGGGGTGATTCTATTAAGTTTTATTTATTAAAATTATCTTTAATGTAATTAAATTAATTATTTTATTTTTATTTTATTTTATTTTCTTATTTTAACTACGATTATTGGCCAAAATTACAATACAATCTCGAGGTCCTATGCCTTCTCTAGGTTCTTATACAAATTAGCTAAAGGGGATAAAAAAATTTAAAACATTCAGTTTTGGATTTCCTTATGCATGTGAGATTTTGATTTTCAAGTTAAAGATCAACGACCCAAATTCACCCACAAGCATATCAATGGTTGATGAGTGTTGATTTTCAAACAAACATATCTTGAGCTATAGGTGTCATAATCAAGCCCATGATACCTCGTTGGAAAGGTTTCAAACCAAACAATGTATTGGGAAAGGTATTTAGGTTAGAATACTAATGGAAAACCTCATAAATCATAGAAAACAAGAGGCCATGAATTTGTAGGGAAATTTGACTATGCAAACTTCAGGCAGCTGTCAGGCTGCTAAGTTGTAGCTTTTAAGTGTCCTGAATCACTAAATTGTCAAACCAGGGTTGGTATACTTCGAGCTGATACACAGTATGTGCAGGCAAGCGTCTAGTCTTTATTTGAATGCTATCCTAAGAATAAAACACGCACCTATTCTAAGAACTTGAATTCTAATGACTAACT
>WSFP011565157.1:0-10919 GCA_009831015.1 Picea engelmannii
TTTTATTTCTTTTTCCTTAATTTCTGTCACAGTTCATTAAATGCATTCTACAGTTTGATTATCACACAATTAATCATGCTTATTTTCTTTAACTGATTTTTCTTTGTAATCTTTAATCATTTATTCAATTAGGGTCGTTACATGCCACCCTATGCAGCTATGTATGGAAGGCCATGTAGGACACCATTGAGTTGGGAAAGGTTAGAAGACCGAGTGACAATTGGGCCATAATTGATTCAAGAGATGGAGGAACAGGTGATTCAGATTAGACAACGACTAAAGGAAGCACAAGATAGACATAAACGTTATGTTAATGCACATAGGACTGACCGAAGTTATAAAGTGGGAGATCAAGTTTTCATTCATATCAGGCCTAATAAGAGTACCATTCGGTTTGGGAAGGAGACAAAGTTGTCACCTTGATTTATAGGACTGTTCAAAATCTAAGAGAGGATTGGACCCGTTGCCTATCGTCTCATACTGCCACCCCACTTGCATAAAACTCATAATGTTTTTCATGTATATGTTCTATGCCATTATATTGTTGACGAATCTCATAAACTGAATTGGAAGGAATTGCAGGTATCAGACGTAGGAACCCTCATGGTCAAACCATTATGCATATTGGAACGTAGGGTCCGACAGCTCAAGAACCGTCTGGTAGACCAAGTTAAGGTCCAGTGGGACAAGTATAGCCTAGGATCTGCTACTTGGGAGGATGTTGAGACCTTACAACGAAATCATCCCTCACTTTTTTTACCACCTTGGGAATATGTTTTCCCGAAAGTTGGGTGTATGTAATGCCACCTTTTGACTTAGACAACTAGAATTACTTAAGGCCTAATCATCTTTATTTTCTATTCACTTTGAAACTATTAATGATACACTTGAACTTTTAAGACATATGAACCTATGTGAATGTCAATTCTATGAATGTTTAACGTTATTTGAATTATGATGGATATTATGCAATCTATTTCTAACTTGAAAATTTTGACATTTAAAGTTGTTGGTACGTGGATACTGGATTGAGATTATGATTAAATGCATTTACATGATGATAATGCATGGATATGTATGGGTTTGTGTTATAGACTAATCTGCAGGTCAATAGGCTATGAAATAGCCAAAGGATAATGATGATAAAAGGTTGATGTCGTGAACATCGACCAGGAAACATTATGGTATGAATCTTGTATGTGAAATTATATTGGTTCAAATGCATTGCTATGATGTGTGGACAAGTGCGGGTTTATCAGGTGGCGAGACTGCCTAAAAATGAATATACGATGGCAAAATTCCCACCAACACAGTGCCATTGTATGTTCCATGGTAGGGTGTTGACCCTAGTTCTATTAGGAGGGGTGGAGTTATTTCCCACCGTGTATCCTCTGAAGCCTTGAGTCATGGGAGGATGGTGTTAGCTCACGCTCCCCTAGACATGTGATGATGACTGTCATATGCCTACTGGGGAAGCTTGGTCAAGAGAGTTGACACCTCCGCTTATGGGTTCTATCTGGAGTTAGGTCAATATAGTTGACGCTCCAAGATAATCTGGCAGATGAAGAATAGGGATGAAAGATGGAAGTAGGTTAGGGAGGAAGGATGACTGGAAGTAGTTGAGAGTGTGTGGGTCTTTCTCCTTATGGTAGAATTTCTTGATTTCCTCATTTTAATATATATATATATATATATATATATATATATGTTTATATTTGCTTAACTGAACTACAATTATCTAAGTGAATGTTGCTTGTGCTAAATTATTATAATTGAGGGATTTCGTAAACATTTAATTGGTCTACTATCTTTTTTGAAATGCATGGTCTTGTTGATTGGATTGGACGCATGCAAGAATTATTTTAGGAGTGATAATTATTGTCATTAGTGCATGTGTGAGTCTTGTATGTGCTAGCTACACATGCATGCCTTGCACATGTGCACTAGTATGTACAAGTGTTTTAAATTGATGATGTTGTTTATTTGATGTGGATGTAGGAATCGTGTGTCGTTACCCTTGTATTGTAAAGTACTCTAACTTCGAGACGAAGTTTCTTGAAGGGTGGGTGTATGTAATAACCCAAATTGATTAATTTTTATCATAGTTTTAATTTAAATTTAATTAATTATTAAAATATATTAAATTAGTCTTTTATTATTTTATTATTAAAAGGTGGGTGAAGTAATTAATGGGGGGATAAGGTTGTTGGGGAATTAATGAGGGGGATTTGAGATAGGAGGATAAGGAAGAAGGGGAGGACTTGGAAGGGGGATATGATTTTGGCTGAAAGATAGAGAAGGGGAGAAAATTGGAGGAACAATTGTTTTGGGGAACTCTCACAGGGCACTGTTGTTGTTGGGAACTTTGGGCTAGGGGGCCAGGAAACCACAAGGATTCCTAGAGATAGGGAGCCGTAGAGGTTGTTCCTAGTTGGTTGGGAGGTTAATATTTAGTTGGACAGTTTGGGCAAGCACAAGAACAAGTGAACCAGGGGATGAATCAACCAAATTTGCAGGTGGAGTTATGTATTTTACCAGTTGGTCTGTCATTCTTATGTTGTTGTTATTATGCTATTATCATTAATATGCTATTATGCTCTTGTTATTATGTTGTTGTTGCTGTTGTCATTATGCTCTTATCATTAATATGTTGTTGTTGTTTATTCCTGGTATAAGAAAATAATGAAAGAAATTATAAACTAAATTCAGTCATTTCAGTAGGAGATTTTAGAAAACATTTTTTTTTTTTGAGTCCTGAAAAGTAGTTTGGCTTTACACGACTTTCCAAGTAGAGATATTTCATTCAAATATGAGACTATCTCCAGAAATACACAGTAAATTCACAATTAGGTATTCATGTCCAAAACTCACCATGCAAAGCATTCAACTATACACATACCCAATTCAATTGACAAAGATAGCTAAATTATTTATCTATAAATTGGGAGATGCTGGAAACTACTGAAGGGCGTGCTGCTCTCCACCCAACCATAGGCAAAGTTGCACAATTCACTGCTACAACCAGCCACCCCTGAGCCAGGATACGATGCCACAAGAGGATAACTAGTTTTTCAACAATTTTTTAGGAAGTATCTATCACTTCTGCACTTCTCTTTTCCTTGAACCAGAGAGTTCTACTTCCCTCTGCTCTAGTGTTTAGGTTTTTCCCTTCTCCCTCATCGGTCTATCTTTGCTTCCCCCTCTTATTGTTCTCTGTACCTTTCTTTTGCGTGTATTCTTCTCCAAGACCTCATGGGTTGTGTTAGAAACTTCCCGATGGGGACTTCTACCCATCCTTCATTGATTCTCGAAGGAGACTACCCAACTACTAGCATGACTGGTAATCAAATCTCTGGGGTTGAGGATAGTTCAAGGTCTGCATTGTTTTAAATTGACAGGGCACTGCATGGAAAGGTCATTTCAACTAGTAATAGATTCCCTCTTGCACCATTCCTCTCATGACATCGTAACTTGTGAAGGCCATCCCTTCAACAATAGTTCAACATCTCCATGTTCCATTAATAACCAAATATTTACATTACATAATTTATCAAAGGTCCATTGTCTTTCAATAATCACATAACATGCATGTCTCTAGTTTTGGTCATGATAATAGTTATAATTACAGACTGGGGGAAACATGGGTGTTACAATAAGAGACTCCATCACTATCAAGGTTTGAACATACAAATTTATATGGGGTGCTCTATCCCAACCACTAAATCATAACTCTACCAGCATAGATCCATCATAACCCTGGATTTATCAAGCGTTGAGAGGGATCAAATCTCACGAGGTGCAAACCTTTAACCTTTCCTCAAATTTTGCACTCTAAAAAAGGTTTGCACCTCGAGAAATTTGATCCTCTCGGCTCTTGATAAATCCAGGGTTAAGATGGATCTATGCTAGTTTAAGGCGCTGTCTAAGTGTTCTACATTTTGGCCTTTTTTGTCGGAACTTGGACACTCAGATTATATAGAATTAACCACTCAAATTTGGAGATCCAACAATTTTTCGCACCATTTTGAGCAAAATTAATTAGAAAATATCCGCAGAAAAGGGCCAAAACTTAAAACATTTAGACTACGACCCAGTTTAATACATTAATATTAAAATATTAAAAATAGTAATATATTTTATAATATATTAGACCTCCTTAACCACTACATTTTTTTTTATGATGTATTAATTGAAGTTAGGGCAAATCTAAATGAAGAAATTCAAACCAATATATTTTTTAATATATTAATATATTTTATAATATATTTATATTATAAAATATTAAGAACATGTGATTTATCATTGAAAGTTACATGTTCAAATCCAGAGGAGAGTATGGTATGGACACCTCTGGAAGGGATCCCTTGTCCCAAAAATAAAGGGGTCTCATACACCAATTCTGTTGCAATGACCTTAAAAATACATTATTATATATATTAAAAAATAATTATATACCAAACTAAAGTAATTATTACTACTTCCATATATTAAGTTACTTTATTTATATTTTTATTATTATTATTTTTAATTGATCACTTTATTATTATAATTATAACATAACACTTACGTCTCAACATCTCCCTTATATTAAACTCGAAAAATACTTCTCTATACAAAAATGTAACAATAAAAAATGTGATCTCACTCAAAATTTACCAATATTAATTCATAATGTAACAATCTTAGGACCAATATTGGTTCATAATATAACGATCTTAGGATAAAACTTGTATGCATCATAATTTTTTAATTAAAAACAAGTTTAAAAAGATTAATAAATTAAATTCAATGAGTTAATTTAATTGGTTTAAATATACTATTTCATGATAAATTTCACTTTAAAATTTATATATTGTATATTGTTTTAATGTCCAAATTCCATGAAACCTTTTTCGTTACCACCTAAATATAGTTCGAAAATAAAAAAAATTTCATTTAAAAAATACATAAAAATAATAATAATTTAATTTAAATTAAAACTCAGTAAAAACCGAAAAAAGCTACAAATCGAGATTTAAGACCCCTATTTATGGAAAGACATCTTCCACGTAGCAATTTAACTTCTTAATTTACGGAGACTCTATTTACAAAATTCAAACATACAAATGGTTGAAAAAATATCTAAATATATAATGTGGATCCCACAAATATCAAAGATGTGTCAAGGACTTGAGCACGGTTTGTTCAAATGCTTTCGTGGAAGAAATGCAAAGAGTGTGTCGGTGTGGGGATGTGAGCGTGGTGGACTCGGTAAAAACGGACTCCAAATATTATTAAAGGTAATTTAACGGCCAAGACTGGGGAACATACACACCCTTTTCTTGGATGCCTGTGTGAGGAGTATCTTTAAAAGGATTCTACTGAGCCTATCGGTCTCTGCTGGGGTTGAAGCCCTTTTTTCCCTTCTGTTTCTTGCAGATCTGCGGTGGGTGTCACGTTTCTGCCCGAAATTCTATGTGGGCGTTGAGATATCAGTGTTTTGCTGATACCCACTACGGGTTTTTCCTGCATTGGTGAAAAGGTAAGCAGAACACAACTGATCTCCTTCGGCATTTGTGAATGTTTTTCTTTGGTTTTCCGGGGTTCCTCCCGATTGGAATTTTAGTGACCTTATCTCCTTCTGCATCTGTGAATCGTTTTATTGTTTTTCTGGGGTCCATTTTCTGATTGAAATTCGAAAACCCAAGTGATTTTCTTCAGCATTTGTGGATCGTTTTGTGTGTTTTCTGGGGTTCCTTCTGATTGAAATTTGAAAACCCAATTTCTTCAGCATTTGAGATTGTCTTTTGTTTTACAGGGTCCACCCTGATTGAAATTTGAAGGCCCCGTATCATCAATAGCAGAACAAAATCGTGTTTTTGAATTTTTATTTGTTTTGGGTTCAAGATGGGGATGGGATCAGGCAAAGGCGGGGCTTCTGTGAATGACAATGTTCTGAAAAAGATCGTGCTGAGCTACACCTATGTGAGCATCTGGATCTTTCTGAGCTTCAGTGTGATTGTGTTCAACAAGTACATCCTTGACAGGAAGATGTACAACTGGCCCTTCCCCATTAGCCTGACCATGATCCACATGGCATTCTGTTCATTCCTCGCCGTATTGTTGGTGAGAGTCCTGAAACTTGTTGAGCCAATTGGGATGACAAGGGAGGTCTACCTGTCCTCAGTTGTGCCCATCGGAGCCCTGTACTCACTCAGCCTCTGGTTCTCCAATTCAGCTTACATTTATCTATCGGTCTCCTTCATCCAGATGCTAAAGGCCCTCATGCCTGTGGCCGTGTATTCCATTGGAGTTTCCCTGAAGAAAGAGCCCTTCAAGTCCAATACCATGGCGAACATGATTGGCATATCAGTTGGTGTGGCCATTGCAGCATATGGGGAGGCCAAGTTTGATTCATGGGGTGTGTTGCTTCAGTTGGGTGCAGTTGCGTTTGAGGCTACACGGTTGGTATTGATCCAGATCTTGCTTACGTCAAAGGGAATCACTTTGAATCCCATTACCTCATTGTATTATGTTGCCCCATGCTGCCTACTGTTCTTGACTGTCCCCTGGTTGTTTGTTGAGTTTCCAGTGCTCAAGGAAAGTTCAACCTTCCATTTGGATTATTTCATCTTTGGCACAAACTCCGTCTGTGCCTTTGCCCTTAACCTTGCAGTTTTCCTTTTGATCGGAAAGACTTCAGCTTTGACGATGAATGTTGCTGGTGTTGTCAAGGATTGGCTTCTCATTGCATTCTCATGGTCGATTATCAAGGACACAGTGACACCGGTCAATTTGCTAGGCTACGGGCTTGCCTTTTTGGGTGTTTGTTACTATAATCATTCCAAATTACAGGCTTTGAAATTGAAGGAGGCTCAAAAGAAGAGTGCCCCAGCAGATGAAGAGGCTGGTTTGTTAATGGAGCAGAGACCAGAGCGGGACGGAGAGAATTTAACAGGGAAGAGTGATGCTCATGCGTAAAAGTTTGGTAGGAGTTAAATAGTTTTTACTCTTTTAGAACAATGACCTATGGCTCGAGAAAGCACATGAACGCGGATCTATTCTGTCAAAGCCACCTGTAGTGAAATTTGGGTTAAAATTTTATTGTATTCATTTTTCAGTGCTAGTCATTGCCATGGGTGTTCAGAATTAGGTCTAGATTTGATATTTTAAGTCAGCAGAGCTGAACCAGAGGAAGATTTAGAATGTCTGATTTATTTCTATTATATTTAGACTGATGTTTTCATTCAAATCTAAGAATGTTTTGTTCAAATCTAAGAATGTTTTGTTTCAGCATGTCGTACTATTTTTGCTTGCTATTCAGTTTAATCTTTTTCATTCAAATGTTAATTTGTTTTGTTTGGATAAACTGTAGTACTCTTGTGCATGATTCAATATAGATAGATGGATATTACTAGGGATTCGATTTGATGATGGATGCACTCTGTACTTTGTTTTGCCTGGTAATAGTTGTCAATGATCTCAATATAAGCTCGAACTAAAGAGTGTTTTCAGGTATCCCATATATTCGTCTATAAAATTGAAGTACTAGAGACTGTTTTCAGGTATCCCA
This sequence comes from Picea engelmannii, assembly GCA_009831015.1. Classification (NCBI taxonomy): domain Eukaryota; kingdom Viridiplantae; phylum Streptophyta; class Pinopsida; order Pinales; family Pinaceae; genus Picea; species Picea engelmannii. The sequence goes on from WSFP011565157.1 coordinate 7,553, forward strand.
TATATTCGTCTGTAAAATTGAAGTTTGTGCATAACTTTTCTAGAGTTTTGAGGTTTAAGTCAGCAGGTCTAAAGCACAGGAAGATCAAGAATGTCTTGTTTGTTTCTATTAAGTCTAGACTGATATTTTCATTCAAATCTAAGCATGTTTTGTTTCAGTATGTTGTACTACTTTAGCTTGTAATTCAGTTTAATCTTTTTTGTTCAAATTTTAATACGTTTTGTTTGGATATACTGTACTACTCATGCACATAACCCAATAAGGATAGATGTATATTATCGGGGATTCAATTTGATGATGGATGTATTCTGTACTTTGTTTTTCCTTGGAACAGTTGTTTATTGATCTCAATACAAGCTTCAACTATAGAGTTTTTTCAGGTATCCATATATTCAACTATAACATTGAAGTTGGTGCATAACTGTTAGTGGTTTTTTCTTCACTTCTAACAATTGCGAAGATACAAAATGGAAAAAGAGCCTCATTATGTTCAGATTTCTATCCAGTCTTGCATATGCAAATATTTTGTTTGCTCTTATTGCATTTTACGTTAGGATGATGCAATGTTTCACATTAGGTATTATCTGCCCCTAGAAAATGCTTTACATTCTCAGTTTTTCATCCTCTCCAAATCATTTGTGTAGGAAGTTAAGTTTTGAGTTATGTTGGAGTCTTGATTAAGAGACAAAACATGGGCCTTTTTGCGATGTATTTTGAAGTGTGTTAAATATCAAAGTATATGTTGCCCACTGGTGTTTAATGTTTTGTTGTTATATTTTCCTTGTTGGTGTGGGTTCCTTATCCTTTTCCTAATGTGTGTATTAGTGGTATTTTAACTGCTCTTCACTACATTAAGCTTTTACATCTGATAATAATGAATAACCATCTAAAATAGTATGCAGTTAGAATGGATCTTCCAGTCAAGTGCAATGTATCAAAGTTGTCATGCGTTACGTTTCATTTTTCCTGGTTCTAATTGAAAGGCTTCCTAAGTTCCAAATAAATAACTTTGAAGTTATATTGATGATGTAAGGGGCAGTGGTAAATCTTTGCGTTTCTCGAAATTGGTGAATGAAAATAGCATTGTTCATAAAATATTTGATATTTGTTTCATAGACTAGAAACTTTTAAGTATGCGCAAAGAGCTGTTTAAGTTCCAAGTGGTCAGGGTGCATGCTCTCACTCCCTGGGTGCATACACCTGCATTTGTTTTCAACTTGAGTGCGAGTTCCACTCGATTTTCTAGCAGTACCTGTAGATTTCTGGGGATCTATGCCCAGGGTTTCACTTGCTACTTGCTCAAGACTGATTGATTTTGGTCGACTGAAGAGCCAGCGATCCATGTTCACTGAAGGGCATGATCTGTATTCAGTGGGCAAACTAAAATTGCCATTGGCAATTAAAGTGGATTCTTTAGAAAAACAACTTGAAACATTTAGAAATTCAATGAGTTGTCTTTGTTGTGATCTCGATTGGTGTGGCAGAGGGTCAGGCCGTTTCTTTTCTGCGTAACATATTGTTGGACACTTGTGGTTCCCATCTGGGATGTGGGGGTGCTGCAGGTGGATGGGAAGTTGGAGACCTCCTGGATGAATTCCAATTTCCCCCAGATGGAATCCTCCCGCATACTGGCAACATCAGGGATCCATGATGTGGAGGTTCCATTTGGACTCTGGAGCTATTCTTCGTCTGGATGGAGACTCTGTTCCGTATGATGTCCTCTGGACGTGGAGGGAATAAGGGAGTGGGGGAGGATGAGCAGTCTCCCTCAATCTGTATGAGGGTCTCCTGGATCATTGGTCCCACCTGCTTGCGCCCTGCTGATGTCACTCTGAATACGAGTGCCAGAGAAGTATGTGGAGAGGTCCTGCTTAATACTATCCTCCGCCGATTCAAAATTCCTTAGCAAATCTAAAAAGTGGATGAGCGTGTGCGAAAGGCGAAAGTGATGAGCCTCCCCCCTCCCGCCCGGATGATGATGTCACCCATGCCTCATGTGTGCTCCTTGGTCTTTGTCCAGATATTTGCATACTTAGCCATATTAAACTCTTTTCAGTCTGCATGAAGAAACTTAGCCATTTTTCAATAAATTCTTGGCCTTGGGCCTTCCCATTGACTTAGCCAGATTATTCTCCTAGAATTTAATCATTCAAGGATCTGATACTTGGATCAAGGCATCCCACAGAGGGTTTTCATTTCTATACTTAATATATATACATGTTATAGAATACATATCCCGGAATAGAATACATATCCCGGATGGTACAGAGGGTTTTCATTTCTATACTTAATATATATACATGTTATAGAATACATATCCCGGAATAGAATACATATCCCGGATGGTACTCAGGGTAAATTGGATTTGTCAAAAGATTGAGGCTTTGTCCACATAGGGCTCAAAGTCATTACAATAATATACTTGTTAAGAGCTCAACTTGTTACTTGTAGGAATTGAACCTTAAGAGCTCAATGTAACTTGTGGAAATTGAACTTGGAAATTGAACTTGGATGTAACTTGTGGAAATTGAACTTGGAAATTGAACTTGGATGGGGAAGATAACAATCATTCCTACCACCCGAGCTAGACCTTATTGACGTCCATACCTAATGTATATATTTCGAATGATCCATAGTCTTTGTGGTGGATTATTATTCTCCAGTGTTTCAGGGGAGGAACTAGATCTGTGCTGCCAATAGGAAGAATATTTGAATGATCCATAGTCTTTGTGGTTGACTATTATTCTCCAGTGTTCTAGGGGAGGAACTAGATCTGTGCTGCCAATAGGAATAATATTTTACTGGACTGACCTTTTGCATACAGTTGCATGGTTTTCTTGTGCATGTGGAAGCATTTGAAAAGTTTGTGAAAATATTCTTGGTACCTGTTGAACGAGTAAATAACGTTCCCCTTAGTTTCTTTCATGCCAAGCATGGAATAGACCTGCGACATTTTTCTTCACTGGGAACGCATGGGTGCGGTGTTTAAATATAGGTTGAAGGTTCCATTTCTTGGGCAGTATTTGCTTGTTATTAAAGATTCTCTCTATATCTCTATGTTTTCTACGGGTTCAATTTGTTTTCCGGAAGAATTCCCGCTTTTTAGGATTTTGTGGCATATAATTGATGATTCTCTATATCTGAGGTCCCTTTTCAATGGACGGGCCAATCACAGTTGTCCAGTCTTTTTATTCTTTAGTTAATTGAACCCTCTAGTTGACTGGAGAGGGTATGGAACTCTATACATGATTTGCTTTACAATCAGGCTACCTTTGGCTAAGAGCTGTTACTGATGGTTATTTGTTCTGTTAGTTGCCGAAGGCATGTATCTGGTTTTATCCACATAAATGACCGTCTTGGCATGTTG
>WSFP011565158.1:0-10919 GCA_009831015.1 Picea engelmannii
AGTTCAACTACTTAGCCGCCTCGACGCACTCTATGCGGAGGTATTCGACTGCACTCGATACAGGAATCTCACGGCTCAAGCAGAGAAACAATTGAAACTCATTCTCTCAGGTTCCTAACCTGATAAGCAATCACATATGCAGCGTACAAAAGATACGCATAAAAGGAGGCAAGCAAACAAAAGCATAACATCAGCAACACAAAAGTATCAAACACGTCCATGGAAATTGAATCAGGCTCTTCCTATTAATTCAATAACTGTACATGGAGTTTCTTCACAGGCTCTCGCTTGGCTCTGCTCTCTCTTGCTCCTGTCTGAATGAATCAATCCGAATTCTAAACTCTGAATGATAATACAAAGATACACGGGAGGGTGTCTATACTCCGTTTTCCCTCTCTAAAGCTAAATTGTCTAATCTACAGTTAATTCCTATCTAACAGCATTAATTCACATAAATGCCTTCCTATCTACTAATACAATACAACCGCGCTTGGCTTTGAATGCCTCATCCAAACGACGGCACAAAAATCTCCAAAGCATTTCAAAAATGTGCGAGCTGGCACTGTCCAGCTGTATGATGTTTCTTCGTGCGCGCTGGCTCGCTTGATGACGTGTGGATGCTCCTGCATCACATTGGTCAGTAGCATGATCTAATTCACAAATAAGACATACCTGGACACTGTTCAGTAGGCACTCCCTTAGTGGATGTTTCTTTCTGCATTTCGGACAGAAAATGCACAATGCTTGCTCTGATTTTGCTTGTTTCTGCTTGACCTGCAAAGTGTCTATTTGTGAAGAAAAAGAGTTAATCATCTCTGTTTTGAAATTTTCTAACAGATTACCTATTTCTACTCTTGTTTCTCCTCCATTGGCTGATTTTTGTACCCTTAAAAAAGTGGTATCCTTGGTAGATGACCTATTTTTTGTAGATCCTAGAGAGCATCTTTTACAGAGATCTACAATGTCCTCATAGGATTCCTTAGATATATCTCCCTTGCCAAGCATATTCAGTATATCTAAACAATCTTCTTTAACTCCTTTTAGCAAAATAGTTTTCAAAATGTCCTTACTCACATCTGGATGACTAGACCTTTGTAGATTATACCAGAGTCGCTCCACAAAATCTTCAAGGGTCTCATCCTCCTTCTGAGACATCTTGAACAATTCCTCTCTTTGTTCTCTTGTTCAGTAGTAGTCTTGGTGCTTGTTCAGGAAAATATGCCTCATTTGTACCCATTTTGAAATGTTCTCTCCTCCAAGGCTCATGAACCATCTTAACACATTACCCTTCAATGTAGCTAGAAACAGTTTAAGCTTTTGTGCATTGGTAGTGTAGTCATAGCTTCTACACAAAATGTCAAATTCAAATAGAAACTCATCCAGATCCTCAGTAGACAATCCATGAAAATTTGGCAGAACTGAGAGAGGTATGTTTTTCATAGGATCCATCCCTTGTGTGGGAACATCAAAAATAGGAAAAACTAGGGTAGAGATAGTATTTTCATTATTTACCTAATCTTTGTTGTTTTGTGGGTTCTCCTGGTGAAACTCTTCTTAATTATCCCCTTGATTTTCCATATGTTCTCTTTCTCTCCACTCAATATGAAAAGCATCCCACTCTTCTTTAGTGACTATCTGACCATTGATCCGATAAACCGTTTCTTCTGGATTTTCCCTGTTCCGAGCTATGCTTCCTTGATCTTCAATGTTCTCCAGTATTGCTTGTTGATTTGTTGGTGACAAATCTTCAGCTTTGACTTCAGCTTCAACTCCAGCCCTTGATGAAAATGATGTTTCAAGAAAGGGTAGTTCTAAGGATTGAGGATTACGTCTTGTTGAAGGAATTCCAGGGTGAAAAATAGATCCTGAAGAAGAATCTGCTCTAGCTATAATCTCATCAACAAAGGTTTTCCTTCCCAGTGTAGGATTTCTTCTTCCACATCCTATGGTACCTGTGGGGTTAGTATTTTGGGGGATATGTCCTTGCGTTCCTCAATTCATGTAGACTAATCATTCCTTAGAAAAAAAAACTAATGTTCTTACAAAAATCTATAATTATCTTCCTCGGCAACAGCGCCAAAATGTTGAGAACTTTAATTGTCTAAATGAATAGAAAATTAAGGTGTTCACTATAAATTTTCAACCCAGGGAAGTCTGTTGTTTCAAGATAATTGTGCACAGTCTATGCTAGATTATGAAAGCAACACTAATATAATTGTAGTAGGGAAGTTTAAAAAGAAACAAAAATTATCACTAACACAATTATGTTGATACAACTAGAGTTCTAAAGAATTGAAATCATAGTTGAAATCTAAATTGATGAGTGTATAAGAATCTTGTATTACCTACTCTAATCTAACTTTCTATTTTACTTTTGCAGGAAGAAGTTATCTACTAATTGCAAAAAGAAATCTACTTATTGCAAGAAAGTAATTCACACTTTTATTCTCTTTTACTTGGAAACAAGATTTTAATTTAATGCAGAAAAAGGGAAAGCAGTTCTCCAACAATGTTCAACAATCGACTTTTAATTCTCATGAGACAGATTTATGCACATCTAACAGGAAGGAACTAGACTATAACAAAAACTATATTCTATAATTTTTTAATAGATAAATCATTCACATTAAAAAAACTAACCTGGAATTCAAAACAGAGGGGAATCTATGAGGAAGGTGGGCCCTTTCCTTCTCACCGAATCCTCTCAAAGAAATAGGCTATAGTCTGCTAAAGAAATTCAATCCACTCTTTTATTGATTTTCCAAAATGTTCGTGTACAACAAGATTTACTTTACTTCACTTTCTCACGGTAACAAATCCATCCCTATGATTACAAATAATCTGCTATTTAAAGTCAGAGTCATTCAGTTAAAACAAAATCGGAACATCCTTGAGAATCCTCGATTCTCAAGTTGTTCGTATGATATCATTAATACAAGATCTAGAACTAATCTTGTAAGTTAAAACATGTAGCAGTAGGTGTAAGAGCTTTCAGGATCAGTCGCATTTGTTGCAACAATCGTGTAACAACAGAATTGGTGGCATTTATTGCAGAAGTCATGTAACAGTAGAATCAGTGGCACCTGTTGTAGCATTCATGTAATAGCTTCCAGGATTGATGCATAGTTGTAACAGCTTCCAAGATTGGCGCATAGCCATAATAGCTTCCAAGATTGGCACATAGCTGTAACAGTTGGTGTAACAACAATGGTCATTCTTCAAGACTTGGTTGTTCTATACATTTCGATCAATAGTTGAATCATTATATGGGTAAAACATGTGAATGTTACCAATCAAACATGCTAAGTAAATGAAAATATAAAAGAAAGATAAATGAATCATACCTTGGGAAGAAAAAGGTCTTAGCACGCATTATAGTAGGCATTATTTTAGAGATGATAAGGTTGAATGGGCAAAATATGTGATGAAAATGGGACATTTCTAGGTCCTAACATGTTACAGAATAAAATGACACCTAGGGTTTATGAGGGTATATGCACTAGGGTTTGTTTTCAAGAAGTTGAGGATAGGGTTTATGAGGCTATATTCCCTAGCTTGATATTCATCTCTCTTACACCTAACAATTTCATGGTGTGTTCCTTCAATCCATTGACCAAGAAAGAGAAGCGGCACTAATCTTGTTTATTACAAGTGATGGTTGAAACCCTAGTTTAATTTAAACACTCTCTTAAAAATCTCTCTTAACTTGGATTTATGACATCATTAGCAAGCTAATTGTACTCTAACACTCTAAATAATCATTGGTTTTCTTGTTTCTATCACAAATTGAATGCTACAACCATTAGGGCTTGCATACAATGATGGATATTTACTTAATATTGTGGCTTAAAGTGCTCATAATTGTTATCTAGCAATTGGATGTTAAACTACTTGTTGAAGGATAAATTTTAAAGTGAAATTGCTAATTTTCTAGGATATATTTCCCATTGTTGTTATAAAATACTTAATGTTGGTATAGATTGGTTTACTACTGCAATTTTACAACAACAATTGGTTTAAGTTGGTATCTAGTGTATAAAGGTGAATGAAATTCTATATAACTTGGTAATTGATCAATATATGCATTGGAAAGTTTCTTGTTTCGTACAGGTTACTCGATTACCTTGCACAACCACCTTTTACCCTTCATCTATATCATACCTAGCCTATCACATCTAAGAGACCAAGACAAGGGGGTTGTAGGCTTGACCAATATTTCTACTTGATCCCTTGAGGTCATTAAGGAAGCCTTCCTTGTGTAGGACCTCTCTCCTTCACTAAAATGAGGGGAGTATCTACTTAGGTGACAATGGTAGATACCTCCAATTGTTACACAAGATTGGGATGTTGTGTGGGGTTTTTCACAAGTACAAATCATGTTATAACATGCACCTCATAAAATAATGGAAATATTATTAAGACTCCACACATGTGGTCTAATAAATCTCTAAAACAGGTGTGTCCCCTCAAAGTGTGCCAATATTCGATGAACAAGTCAAAATAATGGTCCAATCAATGAAGCACCCTTGTAAAATGGTCCATGAAGTGAGGGTCAACCAAGAGTGTACAGTAGTCAACCAAGAGCAAGGTGCACCCCTATATAAGGAAGAACATCTGGTCCAAAAGGGACACCTCATCAAGTGTGTAAAGACTATAAGGTAATAACCAAATCAACCACTTGTAGGTTGTAACCAACCGTAACATCCTGGTCCACAACCTATAACCACTTGGTCCATGTCTATAATAATTTGTAATAACCTAGTCACCTCATCAAGTGTGTAAAGTCTATAAGGTAATAACCAACTCAAACACATGTAGTATGTAACCAACTGTAACATCCTGGTCCATAACCTATAACCACTTGGTCTGTGTCTATAAGAATTTGTAAGAACCTAGTCCAAGTCCCCAACTACCTCAACAACCTCTCACATGTGGTCCACGAGAGAGAATCTGGCACATGTGTGGGGAAATATGATCCAAGTAAGTTGGGGTGCCCTACTGAAGCAATCGATGTGGAAACTCTGGTGATGTAGCATCCTTGTGATAGCTCGATGCATTGTCATGGATCTGAAGGTAGTGACACATATCCCAATGAAGTACATGGATCCCAAAGAAAATGACATGGATCCCAATGTCGATGGATATGAACAAATATGGGTGCATGGATCCCAATGCATGGATGATACCTCATATACATGTACACAACTCCCAATGCCAGGCATACACTTGTAGTGGCTTTTCTAACCCCCTTACAAGCCATTAGATGATGCAAATCTTATTCTTCTCTTCTAGAAACAACATAACAAGGGTTAATTTTAAAAATTTCCTAAGTTTACCATAGGAGGACACTTTTAACCCCTTATTACATGAAACAAAAACCAAGACAAGTAATATTTCCTAGATAACTAGGTTAGATGTAGGTAAAAAGGTGAATAACTTATGGAAAGGGATGGAGAACGCCATGTAATGACCCTCAAAGCCTCATAAAATGATATAGGCCCCTTTTTCTAGTTCAACACGCTTTTAAGAGCCAAGAAATATTATTTGTATATGTAATCCTTCTAAGAGGGAGCTTCTGCTTAGAGTTACCACCTCGACTCTTTATTTATTTCCCCTTTCTTTTCCTTTTTCTATATCTATTCATTTTATTGAACAAGTCCTTTTTCTTTAAATATTCATAGACAAGCATGGGACTGGGGGCAATGGAATTTTTAATGAGGTGGAATAGCTCAAGCCTTATTATATTTTTATTTTATTTTTTTCTCTTCACCTCTAGCCTATTTGACTTTATTTGACTTAGGTTTACATTATTTTTTCATTTTGCTTTGACTAGACCTTGTTGGATGGCATTTGATAAATCAAACATGAGTGGGGGGGTTATTTTTTTATGAACGATATGGAAGTGAGAGGAAAAAGGTGTAAAGGTGTTATGTATGGTTAGTATATGGACATGTTACACCCACTTGATCAATAGTAGTATAACCTAACTCAAGACCCATCACATATTTAAAGGAAAAGCATGTCTCCTATGGTAAAACGAGACAAAAGACAAAATTTTTAACATTATGGAATTGTTATTAAATAACACTTGAATGTTTACCATTTTCATGATTAGTTTAGAAGTTATAGCACCATTTCTAAGTGAAAAACCAATGCATGGGGAGAATTGCAAAACATAAGGAGTATTTCATCCTAAACCAAACTACCATGACCATGCATACTAGAAGCATAATATACTAAGAACATCTATCATCATAGGTATGAGGCTAGATAAAATCAATATATTATGGTTGAGGTGGTTGGGTGGTGAAGGTTGAATCATCATGCAAATGAGGGAGAATAAGGAGAGAATATTCATATTAATGACATGATCAAATGATCTCATGCAAGATGGAACATGCCACACCAATTGATTTGATGGCTTTGGGACTATTACCCCTAAAGGGGAAACACCAAGTAATTTTCTCATATTCTTTTTTTCCAAATGAACCTTTGCAAACTCAGTAAAGGGAATGTGTACCTTAGCATTATTAACCCAACTTTTTATATCTATACTTATATCATGTGAAGTACTTGTTGAGGGTTCTCCTTGTGAGACTTCTTTGCTTGACTCAATAGGTTTCTCTTTCTTTGAAAACCTTAAAGGAACTTTCTCCTCTTCTTGAGGAGTATGATTTTCTCTTTGTTTGTAAGTAAGTCCCTTATCTCTCTGCATTCTTAATACTTCTTCTAAAATGCTTTTCTCCCCATACATTATAGTAACATTATCAGAATCTATACTCATATCTTTAACTTTCACCAATCTATTTTGCAATGCAGTGTTTTGTTGAGTGAAATTATATTCCATGCACTTCATTGCATCCATTATAGCAGTTAAAGGATCATGTGCTAGGTCAAAAATGTTCATGGTTCTTGGCTTAGGATTTTTCCTAGACATACTTGCTCTAGACAAGTCTAGGAAATCAAGCTTCTCAACAACTACCCAATCAACATTGAGAATCTTATCTTTAGCTTTGGTATCTTTTAGATTTACTAGTTTCATTTGATTAAGGAAGAAATTAAATTGACCTTGATATGCATTCAAATAATATAATAACACAATAGTTGTTGTCAGTTTAAGGTAATTAGGAATATCTTGAACCGAATTATCAAATATTATATTAAATTCATCAACAATTTAATTATCATTTATTTTTACACATGTTAAACCATTCGATACAAATTTATTATCCCTTTTTTCTTTCCATTTGGAAAATTAAGTGTCTCTACAACCATCGAGAGTATTTATGATATTATCAACTAAACAAATAAACCATTTACATGTGTCTTTCTTCAAAGATAAAACAAATAACTTAAAGAGGAGATCCAAATGTTCAATTATTTTCATTTCAATGAAGTCCATAAAAGCCTCCCAATGTTCATTAGCAATAATAACATTATTCCCGTGAAATGTGATAAATAAGTGATTTAGGCATATCATGACGTTGACCGACAATAGAAAATAAATCAAATGACTTATAACAATTAGTTAACCAAATAAAAACCATATTTTTTTTTAGGATTACGGGGTCCTAAGCTACTTGCAAACAAATAGCTTATATCTTGGATAGATTCAAACCCCACATTATCATTAGCTTCTTTAACCTTAGGGTTATGTTTGTTCAATCTTCTTCTATGAACTATTTTTGGTTCATTGATTAGAAGAACAAGTCCTTGAGATGAACTTCTTGTACAATATACTTTAGGTAAATTTTCTTTAGGTGGAGTCACGAAATGAGCTATGAAAAATTAAACTAAAGATTATGCTTATCAAAATAAATGCAACAAGTTAACTCCTTCAAGCGGATGCCAAAATCCTACCCCTTCAACTCACATATAAGTGGAAAAAGTAATAATCCATAGATGCAACCTTTAGGTAAGACTAAGAGAAGTATCATTGTCACTTCAATACAATTCCCCTTTCACTTTTGGCTGTCTCTCTTAAGGCTAAGGGGGCTATTCCTAGATGTTGAATAATAAAATAAACAAAGTCTAGAAATTTTATATCAACAAGAGTCTTCGAATTAGGATCTAAATCTGATTTACGTTGACGTATGATGTATATATTTACACTTAGAAATATCACCACACGAGACAAACCCAAATAAAAATGAGACTTGCAAAGTAAAGATGATTTGACACATAGAAGATATGATGATGTGATGCTTTATACAAGTAAATTCCAGCAATAAAAAACTAAACCATACACCAATTAGATCCAAATTAAATATAAGAAATTACATGCACATTGAATCTATTATATATTTCAAATCTGGTTTACGATATTTTTTAAGGTAATTTCCAAATTTGAACAAGTGGTGAAAACCACTTGTTAAACCTATTTGAATTACTATGATGTATATATTTACATTTAGAAATATCACCACATGAGCCAAACCCAAATAAAAATGAGACTTGCAAAGTGAAAAGGATTTGACGCGTAGAAGATATGATGATGTGATGCTTTATACAAGTAAATGCCAGCAATAAAAAAACTTAACCATACACCAATTAGATCCAAATTAAATATAATAAATTACATGCACATTGAATCTATTATATATTTCAAGTCTTTTTTATGATATTTTTTAAGGTAATTTCCAAATTTGAACAAGTGGTGAAAACCACTTGTTAAACCTATTTGAATTACGATCTAAATCCGATTTACATTGAAGTGTGATGTATATATTTACACTTAGGAATATCACCACATGAGCCAAACCCAAATAAAAATGAGACTTGCAAAGTAAAGAGGATTTGACACATAGAAGATACGATGTTGTGATGCTTTATACAAGTAAATTCCAGCAATAAAAAACTAAACCATGCACCAATTAGATCCAAATTAAATATAAGAAATTACATGCACATTGAATCTATTATATATTTCAAATGTGGTTTATGATATTTTTTAAGGTAATTTCTAAATTTGAACAAGTGGTGAAAACCACTTGATAAAACTATTTTAATTACGATCTAAATCCGATTTATGTTGAAGTATGATGTATATATTTACACTTAGAAATATCACCACATGAGCCAAACCCAAATAAAAATGAGACCTGCAAAGTAAAGACGATTTGACACATAGAAGATATGATGATGTGATGCTTTATACAAGTAAATTCCAGCAATAAAAAACTAAACCATACACGAATTAGATCCAAATTAAATATAAGAAATTACATGCACATTGAATCTATTATATATTTCAAATCTGGTTTATGACATTTTCTAAGGTAATTTCCAAATTTGAACAAGTAGTGAAAACCACTTCTTAAACCTATTTGAATTACGATCTAAATACGATTTATGTTGAAGTATGATGTATATATTTACACTTAGAAATACCACCACTTGAGCCAAACCCAAATAAAAATGAGCCTTGCAAAGTAAAGAGGATTTGACACATAGAAGATATGATGATGTAATGTTTTACACAAGTAAATTCTTGCAATAAAAAACTAAACCATACACGAATTAGATCCAAATCAAATATAAGAAATTACGTGCACATTGAATCTATTATATATTTGAAATCTGGTTTATGATATTTTTTAAGGTAATTTCCAAATTTGAACAAGTGGTGAAAACCACTTGTTAAACCTATTAAAAGATATGAAATGCTAGGATGAGTGCAACAACCAAGTAAAATTGTCCAAATGTGACATGTCCCATCAAAATAGTGATAAATTGATCCAAGTGCGATCTCCAATGTGTAACCACCTCTCTAAAATGGCACCAACGGTCATATCCCATGGAGTGAGGGGTCAAACCCTCCACAAAACATAGATCCATGTGCAAGGAAAGCCAACAACCTCATGAAGAAAGGGGTTGGCCCCATGAAATATAGCAAAATACACATGAAATATGATATATTCCTCAATATGTGTGCCAAGAGGAGTGTTCCACCTACGATGATGAGTCATCCTCCAACAAACCAAAATACAAGTGAAAAATATCTCAAAAAGGATAGGTGATCCTAGGTAGGGCCCCTTAATCATCCAAATGCATAAACATATGTAGAAAACAAAGGGTGTGTCATGATTTTTTATGTGTTGACACCATGCCTAATAACACCCAAAGTGCTAGGGAACTCATCACCTAGGCCAAAATGTGACATACATACATAGATCCATGCCTATGACTCAAGGAGAAGTGTGCTCTCAGTACATAACCTTTACAACAACATAGCACAACTTTTAAAAAGAGGTAAGGTGAAAAAAAATTAGGGGAACTGTAAGTCATGTGTCCCAATAGACCCATTACAAGACCCATGTTATCTCGCAATTTGTACTTGTTCCAAAGGGCAAGGCTAAGGGAGGAAAATTGGTGTAACAAGAGTTTATCCTATCACTGTCACCTTAATAAGACACCTCTTTCTATTTAGGGTTGATGGCCCAGGGGATATGTCTCCAGTGACCTGGGGGTTTGAGAAGGCAAAGGTTAAAGTGTCTATAAAAGTATCCCCTCTCACAAGTCACACTGATCATAAAGTACCAAGGTTTTAACCAATTAAGTAATGAAGTGTTTAGATATACCTGCCCAGAACAAAACAACAAGAAAATGATATATTTTGCAAGTACAATTTGATGTTAGTACTTCATAAAACCATGGACTTATCAATAAAAGCAATAATTGATGTATGATGAAGCAAACAAAATTTTATAAAAACAATATTTATAATATATTAGCTTCACAATAAATCCCTTAAAGAAGCTTCACAATGACCAAAAATTGTTGGAAGATTGGTTGTTGTCATTGATGTCAACCCTAGTCATGGGTTTTGGACCGCAATATTGATGAAGGTATTTGGACATGAAGGGAAATGCACATGTAGATACAACACCCATGGATGGATAGTATACATCATGTTGTTT
>WSFP011565165.1:0-10926 GCA_009831015.1 Picea engelmannii
GTAGTTAGGGTTTTGTTGGTGCGCTCTTGAGAGTTGAACCCTGGGTCTACCCCTATGCCAACATAGCTCAAAGATCTGATTAAAATTGGGTTTCCACTATTCAAAAAAAATATTTAATCTTGATTTCAACCTACACATAAAATCTAATAACCTCATGCCTTCACAATTCAACTAAAGTTTGGATCACCATCAATCCTACCATGATCGATGGTGGATATTCTCCATGTTTCCACTGCACATCATATCTACAATTTTAACTCTCCTCGCTCACATATTCACATGCATTCCAATTCATTTATTTGACAAGGTTTATACACATAAAACATACATAATTTAAGGATACATAAAATACACACTTTCATTATTTTGAGCTCAATTACAATACAAACCCTATGGACCAAGTAACCCTCGACTAACTCTTACATTCTCTTTGGCACCCCTTAATATGGTTGGAACATACATTGTATAAAAGAAAACTTAACCATTAGATCATGTTTATTCTCAAAATATCCCTAGGATTTCTCCTTCTAATATCTAAGTCTGCCAATGAACAAATTTTCTTGTATTACAATATATTTAATACGTTGTCATAGGCCTTCTATAATGTTCAAGATTCGATTATGATTTAGGGGGGTATGATGCTCCCGCATCAAGTGGGCTCATGGAAGAAGAATTAAAAGTGAGAAGGAATTTCTGGAGACTGAAAGTTAGTTGGAGAATTTATATTTTTAGGAATTAGTAGGATTCTCTAATGAGGAACACAAGGATGTAATATATGAGTTTGAGTAAAGCAAAAGACAATTGCTAAGTGAAAAATAAGCTACTTAGAGACTAGAAAGTAGAGTCTTGTGGCTCGAAAAGGGGGTTGACAATGCTAACAAATTAATCAATATGATAAACATAAGGGAAACGCCAACCACATCTAGAATATGAAAGAGGTTGATGGCTATATGATTACAAGTTTTAAGGATTTGGGAAGAGTAGGTGTTAATAATTTTAATGGTATATAAGGTAGATGATAGGGCTATTATTGTTGAGGTAGTCAATATGGCAACTTTCTTTCCTGGATTTGTTTCTAAGGAAGATAATGTTTGTTTGATGGAAGTAGTCTCTAAAGAGGAGCTACAAGAGATTTTTCATATATTCCAAAAGGATAAGAGTCCTTCGCCATATGGATGGCCTATGGAATTTTTTATTTGGTTTTATGAGTTGTCATAGGATGATATTCTTGGGGTTATCGAAGAATCTAGAACTTATGGAAAGATCCTAGCAACATTTAATACCACTTTCATTGATTTTATTCAAAAAATGAACAATCCTTATAGTTTTGAGGATTACAGACCCTTCTCATTATGTAATTATATATAAAATAATATCCAAGATTATTGCAAGAAGGGTGAAGGCATTACAATCAAAGACTATATCTCAGGAATAGTTTGGTTTTCGGGATCAAATGCAAATCCATGAGGCTGTGGAAGTGACCCAAGATGTCTTTCATTAAATCAAAATTAAAAGGACACCTACTATGGTAATAAAGGTTGATTTATATAAAACCTATGATAGTGTAAGTTGGGTTTATTTGAGACAAATGCTTATTCATGTTGGGATGAATCTTAGCGTTGTCAATTGGGTTATGAATTGTGTATCTTCGATATCATTTGCAATATTAATTAACGGGTCAAATTTAGAATTATTTAGGCCAAGGAGGGGATTAAGATAGGGTTTCCCATTGTCTCCTCTATTTATCCTTCTAGTGATAGAGGGTTTGAGCATATATTTGTAAGTGGACAAATGTGTTGGAGATTTTAAGGGGATAAAAGTTGGCAGATCTTTACACATATCTCATTTATTATTTATCAATGGCATTCTTATATTATGTGACAATACTCAAATGGATTCTCAAAAGATTAGGAAGATTATGGATCTCTATTGTAAGGCTACTGGAGTAATGATAAACATGGGAAAATATATTGTTTATTTCATGGGAGTTAGTGAAGAAGACAAAATGAAGTTTCTACAAATGTTTCCTTATTAGAAGTTGAATTGTAGTCATGCATTAAATACTTAGGTTTCTATTTAAATCCAAATGATTATAATGTAAGGGACTAGGGATGGATGATTGATAAGGTGGATAAAATATTATCCTTATGGTGTAATAGGTGGATTTCCTACAAGGTGGGTGGGGTGGTGTCTTGGTTAAATTAGTTTTAGAAATTATTCCAGCTCATTAGGTTTCCTTGTATTTTATTCTAAAAGGTGTTCTAGAGAAGGTGATAAGAGTGAGTTTCGAATTCCTTTGGGCTGGTGACTATAACAGGATGAATTTTCCATGGGTATCTTTTAAGAAGATTGTAGTCCTAAAGGAAACATGGCATACTAAATATTCATTGCTTCACTAAATCTTTGGTGACCAAATGTGTGTGGATAATTATAGAGGGAAAATGGTTTTGGTGCAAGGTGGTAAGGAAAAAATATATTGAATGCTTATTTGTGGAAGATTGGATAAGATCTACCAATAAATATTTTCAAAATGCCTCAGTCTTTTGGAAGACTATTGTACTATATTTTCCTTTGATTGGGAAATGGTTAATGTGGAGTGTTGGAGAAGGGAATAGTGTGATGCCGGGTGATGATCCTTGGGTAGGTTGTGATGAAAACTTTAAGTTGCTCATAAATATGGTGGACGCATTAAGGACCAAGGGTTTTTTTCTATTTATATCAAGTAGTTGACCTTGTAAGGTAATCTATTATGAGTCCAAAATCATTAGATGATGGAAGGTTGGGATTTGTTGGTGAAGAAAAACATATTTGGAATGAATATTATATATCTTTAAAAAGTAATCATGCTAGAATAAAAGAAGAAGAATATTAGCTAATATGGTAGATGAATCTTGTTGTGGGTGGTTATATACCAAAGTTGGGTTATAAAGTGATTAGGGAGGTGTTGACGGGTTCAACTTCGCCCGAAAAAAACAAGGGATACTCCACAGTACACAGTCCCAATTAGACTATACACCATTTGGATTAGGAGTCCCATCCAGAATTTGGCATGGCTGCCATTTATTGCTAACTTTTGGTTTTCTTACTGGTTACAATCCAATGTATCGACGAAGTGAGTGGGTGCAATGAAAATATGTAGATGAAGACCATGTATGTAAATAAAACTAATATATCACTAATCTATGCTAACCTATCCTAGCTAGGAGCAATGATAAAGTAATCAGTGAGTTATTTTGCAACCAAAACTTTAAACAACTTTAATACAGTTATCTATATAAAAAGAGAAATATCGGAAGCAATAACATATATACATGTATAATCAGATTAGTCTAGATTACAACAACATATACTGTAATAACTCACAAAACTCAAGACATTGAAATATTCAAAGGAATATAAATAACTGTAGAATATCAGAGATTGTATAAGAATTAGTCTACAACAAACAAAGCATTGTTATAGTCCATAGAAACATCAAATATCTTCACTTGAAATAGTTCAAAGATTCAATCAGTTTCTATACATAATTCCTTCTATAACATGTTGGCCCTAAGGGCTTCTCAATATTCATTAACACCGTATAATTTCTCGAAAAAATTCTTGGGTGTATACAATGCTTGAAAAACCAAAAACAAGTCCAGGTTAAAGGAGTCTCTAGTCTATTTTATACAAAGAGCAGTAACTCCTAGTTGTCTTTTCGCCTTCTTCTTCAAGAGGCAGTTATAAAAAACTGTTCACATTCCCTTCTCTCATGACAAGTGGAAAAAATGTTGAAATTTGAAGCAGTTAGGAAAAGGATGAAATGAAAAATAATTGTTTTTCATTTTCCTATGAACTTTTTCTCCAGAGATAAGTTGTCCAGACTTCCAACTGGTTATACAATGACTCAATCCTCCTGTAAGATATTTGTTCTAGCGTTGCTTCGATCATGGAAATGCTATCATCTAGGGCACTCATATATTTCTCTAGTCTTGTCATAAAATCTTGTATCATAGTATTAAACTTCACTAGATGTAGTAGATGCTGATCAATAAGATCAATAGAGGCAAAGGTTGATGCTTAAACTATTTGTCTCCTTCAAATAATTATTTTCTGTATTGCATTCACTAACTCTTTCGTGACCAAATTCTTCCCAAGTTCATATAATATTGGGAGATGACCATTCCTTATCAACTCTTGGGAAAATTTGTGAGTCCTTGAACTGATCCCCATTGCTTTGGTTACTTCTTTGTTTGCCATTTCCCCTACCTGTTGGCAATGATATAATGCATATAGGTATCTTTTTATTGCTGAATGCGAGGGTCTATACAACTCTGGAGGTACATCAAGATTCTCCACTATCTAGGTATCAATGTTTTCTATACCTTCCTAAATATTGTTGTATTGTGTCAACTGAATTTCTATTTGGTCATTTTGTTCAATAACTGTTGTAGCCACATTTTGGAAGAGATGCAGGTTGGTATACATATCAATGATGGAACCTTCCAGATCATTCCTCACTTTTTTTTCACTGGTTTTAAAATTGAGAAGACTCCTTTCATCAATCTTAACTTGTCAGAGCCTATGTTCTAACTCTTTGATCCTCATTTCCGTTTTTTCGTTTTGTTGGCACAACCTCTGTTTATTGTCCACAGTTGCATCCATGAATGAAAATCCCACCCTAGTTGTTGCCACAGGGTATTCCCTAACATCTCTCATGACGGGGATCTAAGTCACCACCAAAAAATGAGCTCCTTCTCCTGCTGGAACCTTTTTTACTCCTTCTTGCACGATTCAACCACTACTCATTCTTTCTTCTCCTGCACCTACGCTTGCGGTGGGTGTTTTGGGGACATCCAATTCCATCGGGTGTGTGTCAACCTCTCTAACATATACATACTTATTTATCTTTTCTTCTTCAACAACTTTATCCGTTGCTTCCTTTTCTACTAATTTTTTTGCTATTCTTGCTGCTTCAACTAACTCTTTTTATTTTTCTACGACAACTTTTGCTTTAGCCTCCACGTTTGCTTTTGCTTCATTTTCTTCCCTAGCATTTTATTTTTCAGCTTCTAATTTTTGTTTCTTTTTAGAATCATTCCTCCTCTTTAGTACCTTCTCTTTGTATATTCTCTTTTTATCAGTTGGTGCTTCTTCATCCTCTTCTACGGAACCTGAATGAGTCAATAAAAAGATGGGGGGAGATCTCTTAGCTTCATCTCTCTCTGCATATTTTCTGGCTACCTCTCTTGCAACTTCTTCTTCCATGATCCTACCTTTAGGCTGACCTTGCCTGTTAAAAATGACCTTGTCATAAGTCCTAGAGTTTTGATGTACTCCTTCTTCTTCCCAGAACTCAGTTGTGTACTCATATGAGAGTCTCATGCTATGAAAATTGTCTTTGATGATGTTCTTGGGATCATGCCTCCATAATATTTCCTCTCCAAAATGGTAGGAAAGTAAGATGTCTAATTCCGCCTATGTTTGTTTGGTGTTTTCAAAGAAGTAGTTGTCAATGTAAAGAGTTAATTGAGCCCAAATGGATTTCTTTGATCCATATAAAATTCCTCCGACCCCATGAATGATGGTTTGATATGCTACTTCCTAAAGCACAAGCTTGTCAGGGTTGAATAGAGGAAGTAGATGAGGTGGTTTCTTTGCACCATATATCCTTATATATGTGCCATGTTCCATTAAATACCAATCCCCAATCCTTCTTATAACTATTATGGCCTTGTTGGTCATACAAGGTGGGGAGATGCAAAAAATAAACTCGTATAGTGGGGCAAGGAAGTGTTCATAGATCCTTTGATAAGTTGTTCAATATTTGTACTCCCAAAGCACCTTGCAGTAGATGTGGATAACAACATCAACGGGAAACCAACTCCATCCCATGTTTGTGTACTTGTGAGAAATGCACATTATGTCTAGAAGAGATGAAGACATATGGAAATTGTGGAAGCTTCCAGGTTGTTCTTATGTAGCTACTGAAATAACATCTTTAAGATTCTTAGACAATATGTCTGCCTAGTTGAATGAGGCCCCTACATCTACACATAAATAAATTAGGGGCATCTATGACAAGGGAAAGTGGGTTGCATTTGGTTCCACGTACAACCTACACAACATGGATACCATATATTGGTAGGGTATTCTTAAATTGGTTGTGGGGTACCAACTCTTTGGCTGATATTTGAACTGTTTGTCTGCTTTATACCGTGTGGGGAATAAATCCTTTGGTGTGATATCCAACTCGCTAAGGATCTGACCATCTAGATTTTTGTTTCTGGCCTCAATATGGTAATACTTAACTAAATCACCGAGCCTGAAATAAGCTATTGGATCTTTTCTTACATTAAACACATACCTACTATCTACGTCTGTGTTTTTCAAAATCCAAGAAATGGCGTCCACACAAGGGAAAATTGTTGGATGTTCTTCCACTCTGAAAATTACTGATTTTATGATGTTTCTAAACACTTGGAGTTCATCTGGTTCCTCTGCCTCTGCCGATAAGTTTGATTTATTAAACATATAATATACTTCTCCCCATTTTAAAGTCTCTCCATATTTGTCTAGAAGTTCTGACGTATCGTCGTATACGACTCCGACACTTTCTGTCTCTACTGTATGATGGGAGCTGTCGGATGGCTCAACCCTTGTTGGTTTCATCGTTGTTTTCTTTTGTGGTGACATGTGTGAATCTGAAGATTGTGATGTCCCACTCCCAAGAGTAGGCCAGCAAGGAGTGACTTAGTAGTCTATCTATTCCCATAGACTATAGTCAGGCACAAACATGGAACTAGAGGAGAAATAAGGGAGAATTGATGGCTAAATGATGAATTAATCCAAAAAACATAGGAAATGTCACTTAAGACTAATTCAATGGATAAATAGAATGAAAAGGTGTTAAGGGGGTACTTAATTAATTAATTACTCACCTTAGGAGGAAAAGCGCCTAGCTTAAGTGAGGTCAATGGTGAATTAGATCGGGAAAATTCGACCTAATTCCTCATTATGCTATGTTATGATTTGATGTTGAGAGTTCCCAGAGGAGGAGGAGATTCAAGTTCTACTATTTTGTGGATTTATGGAGGAAACCACCACCATTGATCGATTTCGGTGTTGAGAGACACACCCTAGCCCATTGGAGATACCATCCAGGTATTTCACTGTGTGATTCAGGAGTATCCAATTTGAAGTGTTTCACAACTCAACCAGTGAGGGCGCAACGTCATATAGAGGGTTTTTGTAGCTGCATGAGATCAGAGCTCGGATTGCAGATTCCTTCCGACCTAGTTGAGATCCAGCTAGGGCACATAGATTGAGCTGCCTACCATCATATTATGATGGTGGAATCCTTCAGAGTGCAACATTCAGCCATCCAGGGTGCAACTCTTGTGAAAGGATAGTTGGGGTTTGTTGGCACAGGGGCAGAACCAGGGTTCAACTCTCAAGAGAGCACAAGTAAAACCCTAACTACTGACCCTTTCAGAAACACCTACGAAGCAGATGAAGTCTCACCCGAGGTAGAAGCATGGGTGGTTGTAGGACTCAGATGTATGCAACCTTAGATTGGACACAGATATGTGATTGTAATGCCTTAACAAAGAATTTAGTTATTATAGTTCATCAGTATTAAACCAACATCTACTTCACAAACAAAACCCTAATTACAGAGCATCGCAGTATTCAACCAGATCTAGTATGTTCAAGCACTAAGCACATCCACATAGGTCAGATCTAACATTCATCCATATGATTAAGAACATAGCATCAATAGATCTATCTATCATTCATCTATATCAAATCATCTAAACAAGTAAGCACATAAACACATCAATACATTGCACAAAGCAACCATAACACAAGATATACATGGTTCACCCCCACCCTAGGGCTACATCCACCAACTCTTCTTCTCTTTATTATCATCTGTCAAGTGTCTTACAGGCACAAAGCATCATAACACTACTCCGCATAAGACATG
Organism: Picea engelmannii; assembly: GCA_009831015.1. Classification (NCBI taxonomy): domain Eukaryota; kingdom Viridiplantae; phylum Streptophyta; class Pinopsida; order Pinales; family Pinaceae; genus Picea; species Picea engelmannii. The sequence goes on from WSFP011565165.1 coordinate 7,970, forward strand.
ATATATGTGCGAAATTCACCAGATCCTCCTTCCCCAAGTAGTTTTAGGCACAGAGACTTACACAGTCTGTGCACAAAGCACTACAGATGACTTGCACTTAGCTATGCAAGTCTTAATCACGTATTCTTGCACATAGAAAGTAATAGCACTCAACCATTGGTTGCTACTTACATCGCCTATATTTCTCTTTATATATTACAAAATAGGCCTAAGCATGGGTAAACCCATGGGCCGACATTCCCATACCCGTTACATAGCTCAAAAACCCAAATATCCCTAAAAAGGGGCCGAGATCCTGCGATCTCCGCTTCGTCTTGCACTCCGCCTTCGACAACCTGTCGAAGTCCAAAAAATAGGTCAAACATGACCAAGGATCCTCAAAACTTGGTCAAGGGACAACAGGCCCCCAACACTCACTTGTGATTCATCCTAAGTCACTCTAATCTGGGTAATTCTGCCTGAAAATCCTTGATCTTGGCTCGCGCTGCTTCAACTTGTTGTTGTGCCATGGTATCCTTCTCAGGGAACTCTTGGATGACTGCTTCATTGACAGGTCCCTATAGACATTGTTCAACTGCAGTGATGACTTTCTCCACTTCTGCTCCTCGACCTTCGATCTCTGAGAATAGTTGGCAAGCCTCATCCTGTATAGGTTGGAGCCTCTGAGCCACTTCCATGACTCTGCTCTAAATGGTGTGGACCTTCTATTGAGAAGTGTGTTTCTCTTGGGATCACTTCATCCTTTAAATAACTGACATGGGATTCAACTGCACCTGTATTGTTTCTTCTTGCTGCTTCACCCCCTAGAGCTATGACTCCAGTGCCTTCAGTTCTGGATTCTTAGTGAGTCACTCATAAGTTTGGGCACTGTGATCACTTAGTTGTTTACATTCCATGGCAAGGGACTTTATTCTCTCAACTGTGCTTCAGGCAATTGCTTCTCTTTGATCCCTCACTTCCAATGGAGTGTCGGGTACTGTTCGGAGCTCTAAGTCTGCTATTCTTTGCTATAGATGTTGGATATCTTCTGCGAGTTGATCTACTTGATGTTCGACTTGGTCTTCTACCTTTAGCTCTAAACCTGTCACAGAGAAAAGTGCTCTATTGACTTCTTCTTTCACTTCAAGTTGCTCTACGAGCAACTTCTCTTTTTCTTGCTGAATATGTGCTTTCTCCTCTTCAAACGTTTTTTGAGGAGAAACCTTCTCTTGATCCGCAACTCGACATTGTTCTACGACTACTTTTTGCACTTTATTCAAGGCATGGGTGGCTTGTTCTATTTCTTCCTATGCATGACGAAGATGATCTTCGGACCCATTAGCTAGTCAGTGGAGTTGGGCTGGCTCATCTCCCAACTCAGGTTCTCCTGACGACAGGGGCGCATTGGACACTATGAGACTGGACTGAAGGGCATGTTGTACCCCTCAGAGTTCAACTTCAATTTTTTCGTACATTTATTCCTGCTTGGCTTCATGATTCTGTAAGATGTCCTGCGAAGCATCTGCAATAGCCGCTATGATAAAGTCAAAGTCATCGACAGTGAGAAAAGTTTTCATCTTAGTCAAGGTGGCTCTGGATTTCTTCCAGGAAGAGGGTTTCGTGGGAGAAACCTTCCTCTTATTCAAGGGATCAATCTCATCTCTAGGCGGTGTTACTTCACCTTTCTTCTGATCATCTTATTTTCCATTTATATCTTCTACTTAATCATCACCCCCTTGGTCATGTGATACTGAAGAAGTTTTTTCTGATGCGCTTCTTAAGTCTTGGACTTCTGCGGTCTTCTTCCTTCTACTGGTTTTGGGTGTGTCATGTTCTTTGTGAGTGGCCTCCGAGCTGTCAAGTTAGGGGTCATACATCTCTACATGATCAACAGGGATAAGGAGTTCTGCTGACCAGTCCTTACTTATCTCCATGAGGTCCTCTTCTGTGAGCTTGTAGTACGACTGAAGCTTCTCATTATTCTCATCTGCTCGTGCAATGAGATAGATGAAGTGTCGATCTACGCAGAACTTCATGAGGGGTCGAGACCGATGTAGGGTGTTTGGAGTCATGCGAGTTTCAAATTTGATAGCCCTCTTTAGTTAGAGATAGTATGTATGAAAAACTACATTCGATTGCCACTTTTTTCCCATATCGCTTGAGTACCAGAGCGTGGTGAAATTCACAGCAAGCAACTTGAACGGCTCAATGTCCGGGAAGGTCGCACCTTCTGGCATCTCCCAAGAAATAAATGCTATGAGGATCAGTAGCCAGCTGAAGTGGAACTCATAGCCCTGATCCCGAGCTTCGCAACAGTCTAACTCCATCTGGTTGACTAGGTACTTCTACTAGTTCATCTGTAGGCCTTCTACACATTTACCCACGAGGTCAACGACAAACCCTGTGACCTGCATGGGCCCATTCTTCTGTACTAGCTTTCCTGCAATTAATTGGCATGCTAAGCGCACTGCGCCATTCTAGATGGAATCTACCTTGTAGCCTCACATCCCCTTCTCAACATCGCCATAGGTATCCTTGATCTTCTGTGCTAATATGCGATATGTGGCTTTCCCTGGATAAAAGTCCCGTGGGTTAGGTCCTTGCATTCTCAATCAAGTGATCCTATGGATCAACGTCGGATCGACTATGATATGTTGGTCTAGCCATAAGTATCCACCATGGTAACATGAGAGTAGGATATTAACACAGACGTTGACCTCTTGGTGCCGTCCAAAATGTGGTATCTTCATTACGTTCAAAAGGGTGGACTGCGCGAGGTTCATCATCCACGGATGGGTGATTATTTTCGAGTTCTTCCCCTTTGTCCTGGTCAAGTATTTATATGGGGTGAGCATACTATGGTTCTTGCGATATTCTAGGTTGAAGTCACTGAACTTCAATGTTGAGATCTTGTCTTGTTGTGCTCTAACTGCACGTATCCCCTTCGGGAGGTACACAGTAACCATGGTCACTCGAAA
>WSFP011565166.1:0-10919 GCA_009831015.1 Picea engelmannii
ACTCAATTCATCCAAAAGGTCATCAATGACAGGAATGGGGAATTCATCTTTGATGTTAATTTTGTTGAGGGCACAAAAATCAGGACACATGCGCCATGTGTCTTGTTTCTTTGAGTACCATAACTACAAGAGAATAGTAAGGGCTAGTACTAGGATGGATAACACCCGCCACTAGCAATTCTTGAACAATTTTTTCAATTTCAATTTTTTGTATATAGATAAGGGTGAAAATTGGGAGGAAGATTGCCAGGGACAAGGGGAATGGAATGATCATGGGTGCCATGGGAAGGGGAAAGTCCTTGGGAATTTTCAAAAATAGATTGGTGTTTGGAGAGGAGAGACTGGAGGTTGGGATGAATAGTAGGTCAGGGGTCTCATCTACTTGAATAGAATGGAGTTGGGAAATGATTCCAGAATTGCCTTTTTTTAGTAGTTTTTCCATTCAGTGGGAGTTGATGATCTAAGGGGAGCCTGTCGTAATGCCTTGGAACTAACATTGTTGTTCATCCTGTTAGAACTTCATGGATAATTCATTAAAATCCATGGTGATGGGGCCTAGTGTGAGTAAACATTCAACATTGAGCACAATTTCACAACTCCCCATGTCAATAACAAACATATGAGATTTCAAGTGGTATTGACCAAGTTTTATGCACACATTTTCACAACACCCCCCACATTTCATGGAATCTCCATTAACAATCATGATTTGAAAATTGTTGACTACAGGGATACAGCACATGGTCTCTTAACAAATGTGGCAATGAATAAAATTATGGGTGTTGCCACTTTCAACCAGGATAATGACTTTCATATGCTTAATGTAACCAATTAACTTAAGGGTTTGGGGAGCGGAGAGACTAGTGAGGGCATTCAACGAGATAAGCAGTTCAACTTCAGGTGGATAAGAGGGTAGTGTATGATCATCTGTTGGGGGTATATCTTCATAATGGGAAACATCATCATCCTCTTTAGAAATATCCTCGAAATGTCCATAAAAATCTTTTTCTCCTTACACTTGTTCGTTGAAAAAATATTTTTCATCGCAGTTATAGAAAAGACCCTTAAGTTGGAATTCAATGATTTTGGACTTGGTTAAATTATGGATCTTGAGGGGAATGGAAGGAGGGGCAGGATGTGTGGTTCAAGATCGAGGAATAAAGGATGGTTTTATGTTTTAGGAGGAGATGACCTATTGTTCTTCCTTGGCACAGTGAGTAGCTTCAAGCCAAGTCTAAGGGTGAGCCATTAGGACATGGGCTCGGATCTCATCCTTCAATACACTAATAAAGAAGTCTTGCAAGAAGGTGTCAGACATGTCCATTCAGAAAGCCAATTTTTCAAAAGTGGTTATACATTCTTCCACTGTACCTGACTGTTTAAACTTGTTCAAACAACCCTAATGATGTGTGTCAGTGTCAAAGCATTCATAAAGGTTTGCAACAAATTGGGTTAATCAATATACCCTCTACATGATTTTTTACGCCATTGCCAACATTCAAGATCCAAATAAAGAACACCAATATGAAGTTTTTTCTAATAAACAGTAATGTTATGCAAGGAGAAATAATGTTCCATTTGAGTGACCCAACCTAGGGGATCTAAGCTATCAAATTTATTGACTTCAACTTTGGGAAGATGGAGTTCATGATGAAGGGGGTTGGAATGAAAGGTCATGGTATGGGAGGAATCAATGCCTTATGGGTGTGAAGGTTGGTGAGAGGAGGAAGGGCCCTAGAATTGGATCATCCATTGTTTTAGTTGTGCAAAATCTCTTTTCAACTTGACAAAGGGAGTCAAATAAAGTAGTGAGGTTTTCAACTTTGGAATTGATGGAAGAAACTTTAGAATTATTGTTCTGGATGTAAGTATTTTTTGGTTGATGTCATTTTTCAAGGCATTGACGGTGTTTTCAAGCACTTGGTTGTAGGTGTGGGTCATTTGGGAGGTAATTTGACAAGAAGTGGGTAGGTGGGTCCACATAGAAAGAGGTTATGCGTGAGGAGTACCACGATGATTCGTGTGAAGACATGAAACCAATGGAATAAGTCCCAAATAAAGGTGTATGGGAAAGGGGTGGAACCACAAAAAAAAATGATTATAAGTGATAGGTACCACTATGATAAAGGAGAATAGAGGAATCTAGTGGGACGTGAAACCAATGGAATAAGTCCCAAATAAGGATGTATGGGAAAGGGGTGGAACCACACAAAAAAATAATTATAAGTGATAGGTATCACTGCGATAAAGGAGAATAGAGGAATCCAGTGGGACGTGAAACCAATGGAATAAGTCCCAAATAAGGATGTATGGGAAAGGGGTGGAACCACACAAAAAAATGATTATAAGTGATAGGTACCACTACGATAAAGGAGAATAGAGGAATCCAGTGGGATATGTCCCAAGTAAGGGTGTCGGGCAGGACAAGTGGGACCACAGAAAAATGATTATAAGTGATAGGTACGACTGTGATCAGGGAAAAGAGAGGAATCTAATGGGATAGCTCCCAAATAAAGGTGTCGATGGGACCACTATATTTTTTTTTTACTCCCATAGAGTTATAATATGGTCTAAATAATACTGTAGTGACCAAATGCCCAAATTTTTTGTAGTTAAAGTTGTGTATTAATTTCACAACCTGGATGCAGGAGGCAGGGTTGCACTACAAAATTTCCCCTCTATGTCAGTTTTTTTATTTTTTGGCAGCAAGGGCTAGGGTTTTAAGGGTTCATATGGACAAGGGTTTTCTTTGTGCTATAGCTATCTCAAATACTAGCAGAGTCCAACAATAGTACTCGGCCCAATATCTTAGGGCACCAAATAAGGAGGCTTGAACGTACCCTAGTTGTACTAATCGATTACCTAGGTACACGAAAGTATTCTTCCCAAGTGTTGTTCTCGATGCCACTATAGAATTTGGATGATCAAAAATCTGATCTATAGATTATTTTAGGAGACCTATGAGACTCCCTATATACCTGAGGGTACATGGGAGTGAATGGCCATGTACAGGTGTTGTCTAATGTGGTACTACTTTAAAGGATACTAACATGGGTTACAGAGGTTTCCAACAAGGTGAAACAATGTGTTTTGAGTAACCCATGAAACCAACTGTATTTTCGGCGTGTATTCCTCCCCAACTGCATTTTTACCCACTAAACGAGAAATCATTGTGCTTTAAAGATGCCGACAGTACACATCTCTAACCTGAAAAAGAAAATTTGTTTAAAATTCTACAGAGGAAAGTGCTCTGATACCAGTTGTAAGGTACCAGATGTATTATGCAGAGAAGAAACATAATTGTTATAACAATTATTAGCAGAAAGAACAAAATATAAAGCACAATGACATAATTGATTCCAAAAATGATACCTTTATTGTATACAAAACCAAGTTCATTTGCCTCTTTGAGGGGAAAATCTCCAATAGAGCATAGCTCAAATACAAAATAATTCTCAAGACAAAGCTCTCCCATGCCTATTTATACTATTTCAATCTTCTAGAAAACATTATAGAGGAAGATCTTTCTAGAAGCATAAACTTCTATTAATTCTTATTACATTAGACATGTTCACATTATTACATGGGCCTTATTTACTACATAGAAAATATATTATTCTATCTACTTGATGGGTTAGGTAGGTTAGGACCCTAACAAAATCTTACCTACAAAAATATATTTTAAGAGTATTTAATGTGTACATTCAATAACTATTCCAAGTGATGTGACATCCACATTATCTTTTTGGTATTTTTTATTTAGATTATTCAAATCCATGAAAACATCAACAAGCATATTCAAACAAAATTGAATAGAGAAAATTATTGTCTTGATGTTTGCTTGTCATGCAATTAAAAAATGAGGTAATAAACATTCACTGGAAAATTTGAGATGGGGTAACAAACTGCAGAGGTACCACCATCTACTAAATAACATAGAACAATGTGTTGCATCCCATAAATAAAGTTTTGAGAGAATGTAAGAAGAGAGTAAGTTATCTAGAAAAACACTCATTTTGTTACTTGAAACACAAGTAGAACACCTTCTTGTGGAGGTTTTTACGGAACCTCCCCCAAAAAATTATCCCTTAGTTGTTTATAGTGGAGGTTGTTAGCGAAGGCAGGCGACCAAAGGTTTTTTTTTTCTGGTGTGCCTTTAAGTTATATATGCACCATGCGTTCATGATTAATAACACACCGGTGTGTCTATGTTCCAATAGCACCTCCTTACTTTATAATAAATTTACATGCACCGAATAAATCACACCAGTGTAATTGAACATTATGCATTGGTGCGCCAGTTATCATAAGGCGCACCACAGTAGGGTAAATAAAAAAAATTACCAAACCAATTTTCAATGTTACAATGCATCTCATTCTTCCAAACTATCAAGCAATCACCAATGCTCACCTTTCTTCCTAAGACGCCATGTTTCCAGTGTTGTACACTGACTTGGATAGCTCCATTGGTGGATCCCACACATTTCCAAAATTTGGAAATTACCACGAATTTTTGTTTCCTCTCAACGGTGCAACCATGAATCCTCGTAACAGAAGAGACCAGATAAATTATTTATTACCTTCTATTTGCATTTTAATCCAATCAAAATTACAATTTAGCCTGAAATTAACATTTTTTTCAAAAAAAAAATTCAATTTCACTTGATGCATCTAAATGGTTCCACTTGCCCTGAAGCAATGTGTATTGTGTTAAATTCACAGTGAGCACTAACACCAGTGCATCTCATATATGTTTGCACTAGTTTCATTCAAGCAATTGCACCGCAATAAATTATTAAACAACAAAGTGGTGTGTCCTTTGAAACGCCCCAAAACCAATGCACAATGGGCTCCTACCTGCACTGGTACATTTCACTTCATTAACTGCACCACTAGCTCAATGATATATAAAATTTAACCTAGTGGTGCACCAAGTTTAACCAACCACACCGGGGCATACCCTAAAAATAACGCCCCAACACGTCAATGTTCAAACACACCGCCATACTTTATAAAAATAAAATACATGCACCAAATAAATTGAAACGGTGTCGTTGAACATTACACACCCGTGCGCCTAACTGTCGTCAGGTGCACCACGGTAGGGTAAATAAAACAAAATTACCAAAATGATTTTCATTGTTACAGTTCATCATGTTCTTCCAAACTCTCAAGCAAACACTGATGCTCACATTTCTTCCTAAGACGCCCGGTTATCGGTGCTCTACACCAACTTGGATAGCTCCAATGGTGGATTCCACACATTTCCAAAATTTGGAAATTATGACAAATTTTCATTTCCTCTCAGCGGTGCAACCATGCCTCCTAGGTACATAAAAGACCAGGTAAATAATTCATTACCTTCCTATTTTCATTTTCATCCAATCAAAATTAGAATTTAGCTTGAAATTTGGCATTTTTTCAATTTCATGCAGTGATCCTGAACGGTTCGGCTCACCCCAAAGCATTGCATATTGTGTAAAGTTTGCAGTGAGCATTTCCTTCCTTCCATATCATATATGTCTGCACCAATTTCATTCAATCAAATGCATCATAATAAATTATTAAAAACAAAGTGGTGATCTCCAATGTCTGGATGATTTGGGTTGTCAATTTTCCAACTCCTTAGTCACCATTAAAACACAAAGTTCGACCTCCCATGGAAAAATTAACTTTTCCATCTACATATTGACACCATTAATCCTCTCGTCGACTATTTTGAGGTATTTAAACTCGAATTTTCCCCTAATTTAGGGATTTCACTCCGTTTCCACAATTTTCCCCAAATTTATCATCGGTAAAACTCTGCAACAATGAATCTCTACCAAATTTGCATTGGCATCGACCCATACAATCTCGGTGTTGAACCTTGAGCTATGATACAAATCTATAATGACCTTTATTTTAATTGAAGAACATTACCATGCATAATTACACATAAAATAAAAAAAATTATGCTAACTAATCATGTACCTTACCACCTACAAGAATACACACAGATTTAACTGTTATGTTATCATTAATTCAAATACAGTTACAACATGTTGAAATAAACATGAATGCGACTAATAACTCATTAAAACAACATATAATCCATTCCCATTCACAGATTAAAATTCACAACAATTAACTCATAAAATAACACAGAACATTGATAAAGACTTATCTTTTGAAACAGTTGTGCAACTAGCTTCTTGGAACATACGTTACACCCAACCATAGACTTGTTCTTCCAAATATCAACAAAAATTCACCCTTAAGTTGGGGCTATGAATCCACAAAAGAGGGTGTCTCTCAATATCGACTCACAACTTAGTTCATCCCACAACCCACTGGTGTTCTCCTATAGCCATCTCGAATTTCCACCAACTCTCTTTTTCTTGACCTGCCTAACCAAAGGTATATACCCATTCATTGCTCCTAGTCCATCAAGCATCCCATTCATTTATCAGGGTCTCTCTGGCACAGGTAACCAAGAATCTCACTACTGGGAACTCAAGAGAACTCACTGTTAGGAAAAACTACCAGTAAAACACCAACAATAACTTCTTGTTACAGTGCAACTCAGACAAGGGTTCACTCTTTAGGCCCGACAACTTGGTTCTTCTGCAAGCCTGACAACTTACCTCTTCAGTATTCAGCTCCAAAATCGCTCTAGAATTTTCCATTCATGATTGCTTCAGCTCTAGAGCTCTTTTTTCTGTTGTTGTATCATCTTTCCCATGAAAAAACTTGACTATAAAAATTTCACCCTCTGGCCATACAAATTTCCTTCATTTTCCTCTTTTCTTGAATCACACTCATCCCCAAACTAATTGTACTCAGCCTCATGCTCCCAATAACTATGGGATGTGACTCCTCACACCCACCCTCTTATAGACATTCAATGATTGGCTTTGGGGATACTAAACAACAAAATAGAAGGTTCACTCAAAATATTAAAATCGGGAAAAAGGATTTGGGAATTAAACTCATGGATAAAACCCCCCTTTTCTAGACCCCTCTTCTCTTTTGGATTAATAAACCCCCATCTTTTTCCATGTTCCCCAACAATTGACATCACATTTTATTTAATAAAAATTTAAAAATACAATTCACATATTACATCGCTTGGCCATAGGTACATTCATATCTACAATATGCATTAATTAACCTGGGGATTATAGTGGGGATGTTACAATTTTTAGTAAATGAGAATTGTATTTCAAAGAGAAGGATCATAAAAAAGAAACAAAATCATATTCTCATGTAACATACTAGCGCCTAATCTGGGTAAATTAGTTGTAAAAAAAAGACCGGAAAAATATATGATTTCTGGGTTTAAAAATGGATCTCTTCTATAGAAGAGGGGATGGAAAACTTGGCATTCAAATCTTGTATATTTTTAATTAAATTTTTTATGAAAAATTGAAGGCAAATATATTTTTGGATAAATCTTTCTATGTGAATGTGGGATTTTTGTATATTTCAACATTTTTGTGATTTATACATTTCTTACATTTACGTGAAATTTCTTTTGCAAATCATTAAGTTCTCCAATTGATATTTTTATTAGATATGAGAATACATGTTATATTTTTTAATAACTATTTATTCTAAAAACTATATGTATTTGCACTTAAAATTAGTGTTTTTTTATAAATTCCTTTATTAAAATTTGATAATTGATTATCTTGTCTTCTATCTGATTTCAATGATATACACTCCTACCTAGAATAATTTAGGATTAACTTTTAAATATAGATATCATAGATAGTATAAATATTTAATTAGCTTAAGTTTAGATACTTGGTAGAAGGAATTTTTTCGACTATCAACCCTACCTTCTTATGAATGAATCTTATATGTTTTATATGTATAAAACCACAGATCTACACACGCATTATTTCTTTCATTTACCTTTAATATATTTTTTCTACTTTCTATGCTTGAATCGTACTATGTCACCTTCAATTATTTTCCAGTAGATAGACTGGGTATGGGGAACTGAGACTGATACGAGAGGGGTAAATTAGCTTCCACCTTCACGTAGTTGATCATGTTCAATAGAGAATAAATTATTCTTGAAAGCAAGAGAAGTTTATTCTTGTGTTCCACTTTAGTTTTTCTAGAGTCTCGTACATGTTGATATGTATGTTTATTTATTTAATTATATTTTAGTCATATAACGTTTTCACAATAGAAATGAAACTAACATATATCCCATGTGTGATGTGGTTGTACAAACTCCCACCTCATTGAACTCATGGACGTAGGTGGTTAGTACTCATTTTTTCATTTTAGTTAGTGTATGTGCAAAGTTTCCAAAGATTCACATTGATATTGATGATGCCATTCCTAGTAGTTTTGTTTGATGATAAATTATGTATATTCAATCTTAGAACATAACTTTGTTTTTAACCTCTATTAACGATGGTCATGTGCCTTGCAAATTCCTATTGATCTTTAATATTGTTTAGAACCTTGGAGACAATATCACGAGGATAAATCCTCCTGCATTTTTAGAGAGGTAGTACTTGTAGCGTTCCCCACTAGTAAACCCATAAATATTTAAAATTTATAATACCATTAAGTTAAATGCATCTAAAAAAAAATCCAAAACATAAATGTAGCTAAATATACTCATACACAATAACATATAATTTGTTCAAAGCACAGAGTTACTACACAACAAAATAAACCATAAATAAAAATAAGACACAAAGATAAAACACTTATCTTTTAATAACAATTGTGCAACACTTATTAAAGTGCTTAACCTGCTTGAGTTGATACCGCCACATGGATGTTTTTCCTTGAATGTGATAGGCTATAATTTTGGCTTCTTCATTTGACAAGTAATCATAAAACTGAAAACATTTACTCATTCTCAACAACTAGGATTCAACCTCTTCTCCCTTTCTATGTTCTCCATCAAAATTTGGTGAGTTGAGCTTCCTAAGCTCTCCTTGCAAAATATCTAACTTGGGCCTTCTCCTCTACTTTCTGACAAGGGACACACTTGGGTTTCTCTCTGGCCGTGAACATGCATGTGCTCTTCTAGTTGATTGTCTTGGTGAATTATGATGTCTTCTCACACTCTTGAATTTCTTATATTCCTTGCGGTCATCCCTCCTATCACGAGATCTGAATGTTGCTACCTCCCTAGCACTAGCTGCATGTTTTGTGAAAGAATATCTATTGACTTGTCTCTAAGACATATTCAGAATCTATAATAGCTCCTCCCGAGCCTTCGTCATCCTTTCATTATCTAATCTATAGCTCTACACTTCTCTCTGCAAGCTTCTCATAGTTTCAGCCAGTGCCATTGGCTCTACCCTGCCTCTTCTTCCATTAGATTCAATCTTTTCATTTCCCATGTTGACATGTAACCTTATAGTGTCATATTTATGGATGTAAGATCCCTGAGAATTATCCATGTCTGTAATCCTCATATAATAACCAATTATATCCCTCATGTACCTCTAATTCTGCAAAAATGTGCATGCAACAAAATTTTGTTAGCCAAAATAATTTACAATTCTAGAAAAAATTATGCATAATTTTTCCATTTTTGGTCACCGCCATCTTCCTTCTTATTTCTTGTGAGTTAAGCAGCTCAATTATCAAATCTGAGTGCATATCTTAATTCTCCTATCCATGAGCTTTACATCAACTATTCATTTGCTCAAATATTAGCTCTAAGAAAAAAGTTATAGCTCTTTGAAATTCTGCTAAATTACCCCTTTTTCCTTCTTTTCTCATACTTAGAAAAATTAGTAAAGGTTGCATCCGTCCTATAAAAAAAACACAATTTCAGGAATTATAGGGTGTTTGTCTCACCCTAAAGATTGCATTGGTCCTCTAAAAACAAATAAAGTTTTAGAATTTTGCTACTTTTTTAGCATTTTTGTAGTTATGTTTCATGGTAAAGTTTTATACAAGGTTCAGTTTGCATTCCTGTCAGAGTAAGGTCTCCTTTAATAGTAAAGGTTTTGAATGTAAATAGTTTGGATTTTAATTTAATAATTTTATTTTGGCAGTCTATGTCAAATGATGTGAAAATTGGAAACATTCCTATTGCTAAGCAACCAAACCTACCTAAGGACAAAGTTATCAACTATCGAGAGGTTGACGAATTTCTAGAAGAAAATAAGAATCTTCAAGCATAGTAAGTTGAACAATTTTCTAATTCATTATCTCAATCAACATTTTCTTATAGATGTAGATATATAGGCCTTATGATGTTATATTTTTGCTAATAACTTCAAGTAACTTTTAAAGTAATTCAAAGTTATAAATGTAACAATACATATTTATTGATGCATGTAATCCCAAACCAATGTATATTTCTACCCTTACTAAATTTTGGGCACCAATCACCCTAGTATACAGTCTTTAGGTTTCACAACATATCAACAGTCCTATAACTTGTAAATTACCAACACCATACATTTTGTTTTTGCATTTACAAGGAAGTTTTTAGCCTCTATGCACATATGAAGGTTTTTGGCTTCAAAATTCACAACTAAAGGTATGAAAAGATGTAAAATGATAAAATACAAATTCCACAATTTGAACCACTCAATTTGGAGGTCGTATGAGTCTTAGGCATGCATTTTACTATAAGATGATTTTACCCTCCATTTTACAAAAATTCTTGAATCTTGGTTCAACTAGAATTCCTTATTCATTTGAAAATGCACTCTGGATGGTATATACAAATGTAGAATGTTATTAACTTCATCCCAAAACTTAGATCACTAAATTTGGAGCTATATAGAAGCATGGACATGCATTTCCATTAGGTCACTTTCTATTGTTTTGGTCTCTCAATCTACAAGGAAAATTTTCCCTCTTTATAAATTAGTCATTTTATGTTTGCAAATGAAAATCTAAATATGTATAAGGGTGTAAAATAATCTAAAACACCCTCCACC
>WSFP011565173.1:0-10918 GCA_009831015.1 Picea engelmannii
GAGAACTGAGACTTTCTGCCCTTGTATCACTCCCCTCATCCTAAAAGTATTGAATTTTGGTACCCCACTGATAGATGCAATTGTCACCTTCTCATTTGTTGTAAGGTTGTGACTTGCATCTCCCTCTTCTACATGACCTGGGTTTTTTGCCTCTATGTTTTTTAGGTGGCCGAAATCTTCATCTTCCTCATCATCTGAAATCACCTCAATATAGTGGGCTTTGCCCTTACCCATGCATTTGTGTGTTGGGTCCCATGGCTCCTTGCAGGTGAAGCACAACTTCTTCCTCCTCAGTTCCCTCCTAGTGGGCTCATCTATCCAACCCCTTCCTCGCTCAAACCCCCTTGGGTCTCTCCCTCCTTGGTTCATAGGAGGTCTTTGATCTCTATCCCCTTAGTTAGGAGGTCTAGGGGTGAATCTCGTCTTTGTTGCCGATCCTAAGTCCCCGGTTTTCCAAATGGCATCATGCAAGTTGGTAGGCTTAAAGGCCTTGAACCAACCCCTCAAGGGTTCCATCAGCCCTTCTGTGAAGAGCATCATAAGTCTCACCTGAGACACATCCTGCACCATCACAACAAAAAAATTCAATTAGAAAGACATTAAAAAAATTGTTCCATGTGAATTTAATTCACTTGGTAAAAGTCGATGTCCTTTTTACTTTAAAAAGAAACATAAAAAATCAACAATTTAAAGGAGAGTGGGTGATGGGGTGTAAATGTGTGCAACATTAGGAGGGTGGGTTGTGGGGAGAGAAAATGTGTGTGCTCTTGGTTGGTGGGGGTGATAATGTGTGTACTCTTGGGTGGTTGTGGATGTGAGGGAGAGGAGAAGGTGTGTATTTGTGTTGCATAAACACAAAATTTTCATCACCCACATGGGAGTGCATCCCTTTACACCTCCCCCTTTTTGTCTCCCTCCAACCATACAAATGCATGCCTTCACTTCCCCACTGCCTATCCTATCGATGTTATGCACAAATTCATATCTTCAACCCTCTCCACCCACATGTTTGAGGGGCATGAAGTTATGTATTTTTTAAATGCAAATTCACACCTTTACCCTTGGGAGAGTGAGTGGTGGGGTGAAAGTATACAATTATATTATTCCAAAATTGAAATTTGTAATAGAAACTTAGTAAAAAATTACTTATCAAATACAATTATAATAATAATAAAAATGTATATATGCAATTTTGTTCAATAAATAAATATATTATTATGTTTAAATTCATATCAAATATTATAATATCAAAATGAATCCAAAATATAAATCTTTCAATATATAATTTTTTTTCCTTCAACAAAAAAAAAAAAAAATCATAAATTCTATTCATAAGAAGAGAAGTTGCATTTTGCACATGCATATTGCATTTTGAAACCAACCAAATGTATGGTCTTCAAAGAATGAAAGATAAAAAAAATTCTATTGAAGCCATCCTAAAACTTGATATCCATATACAACTCAAAAATAGATATACTATCAACTTTAAAGTCGTTAATAAGAATCAAAAGTCCAAAACCTAGATACCCAAAAGTACAAAGACAATGCATAATGGGCCATACAGAGCCATCAAATATTAAAAGTATAGAGACAAAGTTGAAGTGATCCATTGCCCACACTCTTGTCCAACCATAATAACATGATCAATGATCATGAAATATACCCAATAAGTTGTGTATACATGAAATGATGGATATATTCTAGCACTTTGTTCATTTATTCATCCCTTGACTCAATGACAGACCAAGATCTAGCTTCTAGTAGGAGACCTTCCTTGGAAAGGGATTCAACTTCATTATTGATATCTCTAGAAGAATCTTTATACACATGGAAGAAGGAGATGACATTAAAAATAGTTTGAAAATGAATAACTTCCTAAAATATCGCCCTTAAAAACAAAATTTTCATCATGAATCCCATTTTATTATCACCATTGAATCAAATAATATTTGGATATTTGGAACACTCTTCCCTTAAACTAGATTTAGTAACGATTTCATAGCAAGAAACTCAGCATAGCTATTTATCCCCCCCCCCCTAAAAAAAAAACCTTGCCTTAAACTTTATAAAGTGGTTATCACTCAAATAGAGGACCCCCTTGATTCAACATCTTGAAGGAGAACATTAACTAGCTCCGTTGAAATAACACCATGCTTTAGAATCGTCAATAGAGACCAAAGAAATTTGTCTTTGGACATAGATCTTAGATAAGACTTATAGTGCTAAAAAATAGATCTACTTCGAATGGCACATTAAAAAGGTGGGATGGATTTTTCTTCAAATATACCTACATTCCTGGCAAGCTAGATGCCCTAGGCAATTATCAAAGGAAGAGCCTTGAATTATTTTAGTTCTAGCTTCATATGCCAACTTTTAAGATAGTCTACTATTGTATCTCCCTTCCTCACTTCTCTAACTCTTGTTATATTATCCATTTCAGCTCATACCTATTTAGCATAATCACAAGAGATTAAGATATAACACAATGTTTCCTCCTTTCCCTTACACATGACACATCTACTAATCCCTTTCCTACTTCTCTTCTAGAGAACTTCCCAAGTATGGGCCTTTTGATTATTGCCAACCACATGGAAATTTTGTCTTTCATAGGGGAATTCATCTTCCATAATTGTTTTCACCACCATTGGATGTATTTAGGGCTCTTAAAAACAAGAGATTAAGAGATAACACATTGTTTCTTCCTTTTCCTTACACATGACACATCTACTAAGCCCTTACATGCTTCTCTTCTGGAGAACTTCCCAATTATGGGCCTTGTGATTATTGCCAACCACATGGAAATTGTATCTTTGATAGGGGACTTGATCTTCCATAATTGTTTTCACCACCATAGGATGTCTTTAGGGCTCTCACATAAAAGTGTGGATTTATATCTAAACTAAAAGTATAGATACCTAGAGAAGTGATATGTAATCGAGGGGCTTATAGCCCACTCACTTCACTAACACAGATACTATGTATAATTAATTTAATTTATGATATGTGTCTCAGTCTTATATATAGAGCCATGTCTGCATAAAAGCCACTAGGATTTTGTTCCTCTGTGTTGCTCTATAATCTCTCTTCTTCGTCTGAAGTAAAGCCCTTCCTTGCTTGTACTGTGCACACTACAAACAGTTGGTGACACAATAACAACCCAACCAATAAAGATAAATTCTATGCAAATATTTTGAAGCTAGTGACTAGATTCTAATACTATGTGAATTCCTTATTCTTGGTGTAGCCTCTACCCTTCTAATGGCTGCAAGGTCCTCTTTTTGCAACTAATGGTAACAAGCGACTGCAAACACATATGTTCTCAGTCTCCCTAAACATAAGAAACTAATTGTCAATGGAGTAGAAATTCTTGGTTCTCAATGAGTTGGACAATCTCAGGTCTCTTCTCTGAATAATTTGTTGCCCAGTGGCTGGTAAATCTGCTTGTAACTCAATTACCAGGCCCATATTCGCCAAGGTAGATGAATTGATCAAGATACATCTCGATCGACCAGAGCAGAATTCTAGTCGACCATAAGTGAAGTCGATCGAATAAAGAAGGGGAAAACCAACCCGATGAAAGGAATCAACTAACAATGAAGACAAATACTCAACATATGAGTTGGGTGGACTAGCAGTGGAAATAAATTCTTGAAGGGATAATTTGGTAACCAATGATGAAGACAAATGTATGAAGGGTGAATTGGTCAACCAACAACGTCTAAAAACACCTAGGAAACATCTATATACATCCGACAACATCTGAATTCACCCCAAAAATTCTAAATACGCCCAGACAAGTAGGAATTCACCCGACAACTTTTAAATATTCCCAACAACTTCTAAATACACCCAAAAATGTTGTGTGGCTCATCCTAATCAAAAGGAAGTCAACCAACTCCGTGGAGGTTGACCAAAGAATAAATTAAGTCCATCGAATGATGTGTAAGTCGACCATCAATTAACCAATGTCTAGTCAAAAAGTAAGTCGACCAGCAAGTGAGTCGACAAGACAAAGAGATAAGTTGACTAGAAAATGAAATTGACCCAAGTGAGATGAAGTCGATCGCATAGGTAAAATATCGACTCAAAAAAAGGGATTTGACTTATGATTAAAAATTACGTTGCCCATATAAGATAAAATCGGCTAGCGTGATCTATTCTGCTTGAAGAGGAATCCAATCGACTAAGAGAATGTGCAGTTGACCAAACACAAAATAAAATGCCCCAAGGTGATGTAAATTCACCCAAGCACAAAGGTAGATGCCCAGTGTCATTGAAAAAACATCCTAGGTGTAAGAAATTTGCCTGACAGATTTAAAATTCGACCTGATAATTAAGTTTGCCACCCCATCACTAAAGAATTCGACCCAATGGTATTTGAGTTGTCCTTAGGGAGTTTTGTCGACTGGAAAGTGAAGGGATCGACTAACAATGAAAATTACTCAACCAACAAAGCATTCAATTTCCCAGAAATAAAAATTATCCACCCTTGGTTTTATCTAAGTTGCAGATGGATGGTGATCATTCTAGAGTTGTTTCCATTCATTAAATTCCAATAGGAGAACTAAATTACGAATGGAGCTAACAATGTTCTTGTGATGATTTTTTCATTAAAACAATAGATGCATTTATCAACAACGAGTAAGCAACAATCACATGTAAACTAAACACCACAAACACAAAGAAGTCTCAACCCAATACAAGACATAATAGATAAAATATTTACCCTGGAACCCAATTGGGAATACCATATTCAAATGGGGCTCAATATTTTATCTCGACAATATCTGGTACAATGCATCCAATGCTTCATATGCCTCTTTCTCTACCTTGGCCAAAAGACCCATTGCAAATTAGGGTGAGGAAATAAATAAGGAGAGATGGGGGGGCTAAGGGGAAGTCCAATAGACCCAACCCTTCGTTTCCCCTTCCTCCTATTTAATTTTTAGTTACATTTAATTCTATATTTTCCTCTCACGTTCTCGTTTTTGTTCTATTCTACTTTCACATTTACATTTCTTACACAGTTTATTGATCTTCATGAATTGTCAGTTTCATCTTGCAAGCACTGAGTCTTACACCCATTCGTCGGTCCATATCCATTTTGGATCACATCTCCCCATTGAGAGGCATTTGGTCCCCAAAAGCTCGAGGAAACCAATATGGATCTATGTACTTCTGTATGCTCCTATGAAATGTGGATCTGGCTCTAGTTCTCGACTATGGCTCTATCTCTTGTTTTCGCTCACTTGTTCCTTCATTGCAAAAGTCTGTTCACTAACTCTTAGCTTTGTGATCTCCATATCCAAATTCTAGACTCAACATCCATTCTCATATCTCACTTTTCCTTGGAGATAGTCCATCTTGGCAGCCAAGAAGCCAATTCAAATGTCACTCTTCTTGTTCAATGTGATCCCAACATGCTTCCATCACACAACAACCCCTCAAGGGAAGTGTGGTTGCATTCCTCTTTAGCTAGGATCAATTTCTTATCGGCATGGAAACAACTCTCAAGTGTCTGCACATGCTTGCAATCACACCATGGATTTCTCAAGAACTCCTCTAAGGTCATTGACCTCCGTGCACCAATCCCCGACACAACTCCATGATGGGGTTCTTTGGATGCAATATAGGAAACAAGAATTGGATTTTGGATGATCTCAACATCAACATTTTTTACTTCTTGTTTATGTTGTTGTTGTCCTAAGATGTTGTCTCTCCTTGGACAACTTCTGTCACTTGGACTAGAGATGCATGCGACTCTTCATATTCTTCAATCTTCACTCTCCACACCCTTCTCCTGGTTGTGTAGTTTCTGGGGTGAAGCTCTAGATGAATTCATTGACACTTTGCGTCCCAATGACCACTCAAATTGTAGTGGTGGAAAAAGTTCGTGTTGCTGCTACAAGGACTTCTTGACATACTCCTCCTTTCCACATGCCTCTGTGTATGTTGTTGGATTGTAGAAGCCTTCTTGCCATTCAACTTATGAAAACAATTATGCCTGCAGAACATGGCTTGCTTCTTCCAACATGATGCCTCACAATGATGTTTCTTTCCACAATGTGAGCATGTATCTATGTACCAACAAAGGTCTATGGTATGGCCTCTCTTCTTGCAACAATGACAAATAAGAAATTTCTTGTTTGACGTAGACCTCTTAGTCTTCTTCTTCTTCTTGCTTTCATTGATTGTCTTGTTGTTGTCTCTCAGTGTAGGTGTTGGCCGATTCTAGGAAATATCCTCATTGTTGTTCTCCTTTAATGTACTGCAAGGATGAGCTGGTAATATGTTGCGACCTTCATTCACTGGTGTTGCTCCTTCTTCTATTTAGAAATCCAACTATGGCATGCTTGTTTCCTTCACAAAAAATGGTCTTCATGGAAATGGAATTTTCACTTATTCCATCAAAGCCTAGGCCTTCATGTTTGGCCCTTGGCATAGCTACAATGGGGCTCAATATGACTTGTCTCCTCTTGCCTAGCCCTTGGACATCATAGCCGATTTTCCTTAGCAATTTAGAGCCAATAACCCTAGTATGCTTCTCAAATTCACCAAGTTTCTCTTGAGAGATGTTTATGGAAGATGAGCTTACCAAGGTGGTCTCAATCATGGTGCTAGCATATGTAGTGGAAATGGAAGGTTTCCTTGCTTATTTATGCTCTTTGACAGTTTCTTAAAGCCTTACCAAGGTCTCCTGCTTCTCTACCAACTCTTGTTGCAGTTGAGCCATCATCTGCATGAGCTTATCCTCTTGCCATCTATCCATCTCGGTGACCTTCTCACCAAGGTATACAAGTTGTGCTCTATGCTTGTCCCAGTCTATTATGATTACTATGAGGGAGTCTTGGTCTTATTTAAATTTCTTCTTTAGCAATGGCAACAATTTGGCAGAAGTCTCCATGTGTTTCTTGTTAAGTTTTTAGCTATTATTAGGTTTCTTTTCAATTTACTAGATAACAATAACATAGGTAGGATCACTGAGAGAAACACAATCACAAGATACACAACATTTATCATGGGAAACCCTCACGGGGGAGAAAACCCAACAAAAACTTCCTTAATATAGATTTCCAATACAATGCCAAGACAATAAGCCAAACACTAGAGAATATCCTCCACTGAGCAATGTGCCTCTCTCTTCCTTCTTTTGGCAACTGGAAACTGCAACTTCCTTCAAACTTGTGCACTAGATGAGTGAGCTGAGTGAGTGATCAAATGAGGCCCTGAATTCCTTTATTTATACAAACTAGCAGGAGCTGGAAAGGTGTCTCTTCACTGGGCAGGGCTGACTTGTCTTCTTAGTGGTTAAAACCACTTTAATTAGACTGGGGGACGACTTCTCAATTTGCATAATATATTTAGGGTTTGACCAATCCACAAAACGGGATTTGGTCAATTACAATGCCCGACATGATCAATCCACAAAAGGGGATTGATCTACTGAATAATAACTCAATAATAAATAGAATACTCTTTGCAATTACAATATTTGAACACTCCCCCTTAACAACAAGGGTATTCTACAACATCATCAGGAGAGAGAGAGGGAAACAACATATGGAACACTGACTGGCATATCTATAAATCATCGAAAGTTTTTCTCATCATCATCGTTCACAGCATGGAGCTAGAGTAGTATCATTATCCTCATCAACATGAGGCTAAAGTAACATCATCATCATCTTTAGCACGAGGCTACAACAACATCAACAACATCTTTAGCATGAGGCTAAAGTAATATCATCAACATCTTTAACATGAGGCTAAAGTAACATCATCATCTTCAACATTAAAGCTGAAATAACATCATCATCACCATCTTTAGCAAGACACTGAAGTGGAATCTTCATCATCTTTAGCAAGAAGCTGAAGTGGCATCATCATCATCTTCAGCAAGAGGCTTAAGTGGCATCATCATCATCTTCTTTAGCAAGAAGCTGAAGTGGCATCATCATCATCTGCATCAACATGGATTAGTATAACACTAATACATCATCATCAATAACAACACAAGGCTGATACAACATCAACAACAACAATATCACGACACAAAGGCTGGAGCATCATCAACAACAACATCATCACATCACGAAGGTTGGAGCATCATCAACAAAAACAACATCACAGCACGAAGGCTAGAGCATCATCAACATCATCACTGGGCTGGAAATATTTAGCACGAAGCTAGCATCTCATCAACATCAACATGAGGCTAGAAATATTCAGCATGAGGTTGGCATCACGACAACAACACAAGGTTGGAAATATTCAACACGAGGCTGACATCACAAAAACATCAGCATGAGGTTGAAAATATTCAGCACGAGGTAGGCATCACAACAACATCAGCACAAAGCTGGAAATCTTCAGCACTAGGCTGGCATCACAACAACATCAACACAAAGCTGGAAATCTTCAACACAAGGTTGGCATCAACAACATTTTGTGTACTCTGACAGTTCCAAAGGATCTTCCCAAGAATCAAAAAGATTCCCTAGGATATGAAATCCTAATGGAGCTACCACGTGGTACTTTGACAAACCTAAAGGTTCTGCCCAGGAATCATAAGATTCCTTAGGATATAAAATCCTAACGGAGCTACCACTACTGATCAAGATACCATAATATCATCCACACCACTCCCTTTTTCAAGGGAGGTCCTTTCGGACTATACCAAGCTTATCTTGAAAGTGATCAAACTTTACACGAGACATGGGCTTGGTCAACACATCTGCAACATGTTCATCTGTGCCAACACATTGGAGCTTTAAAGATCCCCTTTGCATCATATCATGAATGAAGTGATACCGGATCTCTATGTGCTTCAACTCATCATGGAAGACATCATCTTTATATAACTCTCGTTATCACATAGGATCATGGTGGCTTCCATCTCCATATCAATTAGATATGTCAACAACATCTGAAGTCACATGGATTCACAACTGGTGGAACATGCAACAATGTATTCCGCTTCTGCTGTGCTGGGAGCAATGTTGGATTGCTTCCTACTCTGCCATGAGATCATGGCTAACCCCATACTGAAACAACATCCTGAAGTGTTCTTTCTATCAGAAACACTTCCAACTCAATCCGAATCAGTATATCCATTCAATCTGAAGTCATGATATTTAGTATAACAGAGACCAAAATCCAACATACCCTTAAGGTATCTCATCACATTTTTTGCATCTGCAAGGTGAACACATATGGGCTCTACCAGATACTGACTCAAGGGTGTTCACAACAAAACATATATTTGGTCTATCTGATACATCAATGAACCAATAATTTTTTTGCACAGAGTAGCATCAACCAATTCTGACAAGGTATCTACCAGGAGCTTCAACTTCATTTCCATGGGTGTGTACATGGATTTATATTTCAACATGTCAAACCTCTTCATTATTTTAATTGCATATTTCCCTTGGTTAAGGAAGATATTCTCTGTGCTCTGCCAAACTTCTAGACCTAAGAGATAATGCATTAGGTCTTTCATCAAACTCTGTAGTGAGCTTCTTCTACAATCTATGATGAGATTTTTTTCATCTTGTCAAGAATACATCATCTACATATAATAGTAACATCACTGACTCATCATTAATAACCTTGAGATAAAGGTTAGAATCAACTTTACTCTTGGTAAAGCCCAAGCTCGTCAGGAAACTATCAATTCTTCCATACCAAGCTCTAGGAGCTTGCTTCAACACGTACATAACTTCCTTCAATCGACAGACATGAGTCCTTCTGTCTTCAACTTCAAACCAAATTTTCACATTACATTGTACCAATCTGGTACACTTGCTCAGTTGCAACTCAATCTGCACAATCATGTGCTAGCTCTATTTGCCCTCTGCAAAGCACTATCTGTCTCACTGTCTGAGAATATGTCCTCTCCTCTTTTTGCAATTTTTCCTTCTGGAACTGGGACTCTGCACCTGCAACTGCTCTAAGGCTGAGAATGACTGCTTCATCCTCAATGTGGCTGTTGAAATCTGTGAGTAACTCCTCTTATTCTATCACAGCAACAACTTCATCTGAAACTGAGAGTGGCTCAATAACTGATATTGAAGGTAGCTCTTCTTCTTTCATGGAGGCAACTCTATGTTTTATCGTAGTCATGTCTCCATGACCTAACTAATGTACTGCACCAACTGCCACTCAATTTTAAATATGGGGATTTCTCCCCCTGCATCTCATACTATATATGAATCATGGTTGTTCTGGTTATCTTCATAAATACTGGAACTATTTCTTCAATTACTGGAATAAGTGTCTCGTCATAGTCTTCTCCCTCTTGCTGGGAAAATCCTCTGGACACACATCAGGCTTTGTACATCTGCAACATGCTTGATCTGTATAGATCAATCTTGGAAGTCAATACTGACTTCTCTTCTAGTCTCACGGAAGAATCCATATCCTAGTCTTTTTGATTGGCTTCCTTCTCTATCACTGAAACAAGGGAATCTTCCAGGAGATTTCATATCTCCTAGGAGTTTCTGAAGCTACAATCTAGTCTTCTCATGGAATCTGTCTCTCGGCCCTGGGAGATGTCTCTTCATCTGATCCTTTTTTAGGTCAGGCTTACTCTCTATTTCTTCTGAGTCTACAAGGACTTCATCATCTCTTACAGGGCATACTTGGTGTTGAATACCAAGTCTAAATATGAAAGGTTGAGTCAGACTTCAAACAAGTTATGCTTCCCATCAAGGTAGCTTCATTGTCCTTTGACCAAGTCTTCTATGAGTTTGGTCATCTTTGGAGCCCTCTGCTCCTTACAATCAATCTCCATATGAGATACTTTGAATCTAAAAAATAACTTCTTCTTCATCTTCTTTGGTACATGGATGCATATGGTCATGTACATAGTCTTTTTCATGTCCCATCTAATCTGTTGCCTTCTGCAACCTTCACA
>ML910228.1:0-10918 GCA_009831015.1 Picea engelmannii
TATATATGGCATATGTCCTCATGAATTGTTATTTACATATGTACTGGTCTATATCAGACTTCATGTCTGGACCTCGGTTGGACGATACCCTTTTGACCTCAGGAAGTACTCTGAGTAAGTCTCCCCATAGAGATACTCTCCTTAAATAACCCCTCCAGAACCCGGCAGGTAAATATGAAGGCGTAAAACCTTGGTAACTCTGTATGAGGAGAAACGCTCCTTTTAAAAACCCGAGATGGCGGCTTGAGGAGGGAATATCAAATCGACAGATGAGACTCCATCGAGAGATCTGTGGTCACCCATGACCATCAGATTGGAAGGAGAAGAAGAAGTGTTAAGGGCCTGAACCTTGATAGATGGTGATCGACGGATGAGATTTCGTCGGGGAAATCTGCGGTTCCCCACGACCGTTAGATTAGTAGGAGAAAGTAGAGTGTTAAAGGCCTTACCACGAGGCTTTCCTGTGTCTTGTGGGTAGTGGAGAGTTTAGTACCGTATATCCTCATGGTCCAGGGGAATATCTGGACCGCTGATTTTTCCACGTCCACGAAGTAGGTGAAGAGTACATAAGGCGGGACAAATCTGAGTCGTTAGATCTTAGCCGGAAGAACCCGACAACCATTGGATCTATTAAGAGATGCACAGGTTTAACCCTTCTCATGCCAGGTAGAAGTCCCGACAGGCATCGGGATATCGACGTTCGGGAAATCAGGAGTCACGATGACAAGAAATCGGGAATTTCTATCGGAAAAGTCTCGGGAGCGATCTGGACCGTCCGTTAGTGGAGACACGTGGCGGAGATCGAGGTGTCGGGAGATCGGATAAGTCCACCTTGAAAACCCTGACACAAATCTGGGCCATCCATCAGAGGAGGACACGTGGAAGTAATCAGAGCCATCGGGGAAATTCCCGACAGAAGGTCGTCTATCGACATTTTGGTCATCGAGATATCGGGGATCCTGATAACAAGAGATTTGGGCATTTCGAAATCGCGAAGTCCGAAACCCCGACAAGGAGAGAAGTACCATTGTGGGTCAGCTGTCAGCATAGCAGAGAATTGGGACTCAAGGAATCGACAAATCCATGGACAAATGCTTTTCAGCATTTGAAACCCCGAAGCCCTGATAAGGAGTATGACTGCAGTCATATAGGGAAGGTCGTGTGGACCAAAAGTCTAGTCTGGAGGGCTAACGGAGATTGGAGCGCGTCGGGATTTTGAAGTCAAAAACCCCGACGAGAGGTAAGGCTGTGGTCTTATGATTTAGTGGTCACGTGGACCAGAGCATAGCCAGAAGGGCTAACCCATAAGGGACCATATCGGTGAATTGGCTCATCAGAAATCGTGGAGTCGAGATTTCTATTGGCAAGATTTCGAGATTTCCCATGGAGGAAGTCCCGGAGTAGATCTGAGCTGTCTGATTGACGGAGGCCACAGGTCGAGAGAGTAACCACATCGGGAAACCGGGGATCGAGGATTCAAAGGTGCCGTGATCGAGAGTCTGGATTCTCATGATGATAAACCCCGATGAACGGACGAGATTCTTTCGGAGGATCTCAGGGTCTGTAATGACCGTCAGATGTGGAGATGAGACGTCAACTTAAGCCAGGATGTGAATATGCTTTAGGATAAGCGGCGAGCAGATCTGGATGGCCAGAATCCACCCATCCAGATCTACGGCTAAGGTTTCATTCTGGATCCCCCTTACTATTCTGCCTTTAGCGTCNGGGGGGGGTCTGGAATTGGATGCGCAACTCTCGAACAGTCGAGGTTAACTCATCGTAATCAACGACGCTCAAGTGGATTCTGGACCCCCCTTGCCATTCTGTCTTTAAGAGGGGGGAGGGTCTGGAATAGTGTGGCGTGTGAAGTAGGGCCCCTCCTGTCACGTCGACCACCGTGTCGCGTTTCCCTCTCTGCCACCTGTGTTCCACCTAACCGTGCAACGGGGCCATTCCCCATTGGTTGTTCTCTACCCCTATTGAGGTTTGTTCCTATTGGCCATTTTCCAACCCTGTAGGGATTCGTCCCCATTGGTCGATCGCTAGCCCTATCGGGGTTTGACGGTTGCAGAGTCAAACGTTTAGACGTTACTGTAGCGCCGAGGCGCAAAATACAAATAGGCGCTGCATCCAAATTGAACTGTGAATTTGACCCACGATCAAGGGGAACAGAGAAGGAGAGAGAAAGATCCATACTTACATTGGGCCTCCACGGTAATTAGGGGTTCGATTCCAGCAGAAGACCAGAAAAATTCAATTTAGGCAGTGGGTGTGTTACAGCACGAGCCAATTTCCTCTTGACATTTGTCATCATCTGATTATGCCATGTGTACTTGCTAACGTGGTTTTCCAACTTGGTCTACCACATGTCCTTGTAGACTTGGTCTACTGACATGGTTCTCCCTGATCTAACGATCATCGCAATTTCTCCAGATCTGATGCTCCTTATTCATTTTGGATTTTCGGGCTTCGGGTAATTTGACTTTCAAGTTGCCAATTCTTTCGAAGTGAGATTCCCCGAACAGTAACCTCCTCACAACTTTTGACGTGAACCAAATGTTGTTCATCGATCATGTTCTTAGATCCATGGCTCGATCTATCTTCAGTGTTGTTCTTCTAGCTTATCCTGTCCTTCCACTTAAAAGTGATCCAACGGTCATGAAGACACTCGAAGAAAATCAACGAGCAAGGATGGTTGTAGAACCACAACTTGTGAGTGATTTAACTCATCACCAAAACTCCACAATTTCAAGTTGTGCGTTGTTGGTGAGTTAACCACAATCGTCGATCTTCGAGGCTATAAGATCTGACGATATTTAATTCTCCTTTCGATCTACGCAATTTATCCCTGTCGTTGATCTGGAGATTGTGCATCAGATGGTCATGACTTAATTTGATCGTTTGTTAGATCAACCACAATCGTCGATATTTGGGTTTACGAGATCTGACGATCTAGACCAAATGCGGGATTAGAACTAGTGAGTTTATTAATTCTTCTTTCACTCTCTGCAATTCATCCCTGTCATTGATCTGGCTTGCAGATCTGATGGTCACGATCCTCCAACGGTCCTCAAGCCCATGGTCACTCATATGACTGACGTCCGTAATATTAGATAATCAACACAATCAATTTCTTGATCGGACGGCTATTAAGGATTCTCACCCTGAGCTTATTCTTTTCCTTTCGAGCTTTGATCTCTGCATATTGTTCTCTTCTCCTCCTGAGCTTATGTTTTTCTTGTTCGCCATCTTCCTTGTTGTTCTTTCCATCAATGACAAGCACACTCTTGCTGTAAAAACATGCCAACAATCTCCCCCTTTGGCATTGATGGCAAACCTAAAAGGTTGCACTATTCTTCTTAGACCTCCAACTGTAGCATCCAGACCACACCTTTTCTCCCCCTTTGACATCAATGTCAAAGAAAACATGCTCCCCCTGAGATGTTGCGGTACTTTTCAGAGGTATCATATATTCGACCAACACATACTCCCCCTGACGGGATGGACTCTCTTAGGTGAGAGAAGGGATGAAACCCAACTTCTGACGGAGATATTCAAGTGGTGTCTTGGCTAGGGGTTTAGTAAAGATGTCTGCAATTTGTTCTGTGGAAGGAATATAATTCTGTTGAAAAACTTTGTTTGTAACCTTCTCTTTGAGAAAATGATACTTTATTGGTATATGCTTCATTTTTTAATGGAGAACGGGATTCTTGGAGACACTAATGGCACTGGTGTTATCACAGTGAAGTGGAATTGGATCAGTATAAGTGACCTTCAAATATGCAAGAGTTTCTATCATCCATAAGATCTAAGTGTAGTAAGTAGCAGTAGCAATGTACTCTACCTCTGTAGTTGATAATGAAATAGATCTTTGCTTCTTACTAATCCATGCTACTTGTTAGCACTCTGTAATTTGCCGAAGGCTGTGATGGCAGTCACAGAGGTAACATCAAAACCACTTTGAGTCTTGGATCTAGCCCTCCAAGACTCAGAGAGGGATCTCTCTGTCTAATATAGCTTTGTTTGAAGAGGATATTAGGCTAGCTATGTAGAATAGGATAAGTTTCTGAGTTGGGTAGGTGCAGCGAAGAGGAACCATGGCCAATGGAGTCACAATCTGAGATTTAATCAAAAAACAAATCCTACAGATAGCCTTACAGGGCAAGGTAGGAAAATCATTGGATTGTTCGTAATCTTGGGGTATGGCAGAGGGGGAAAATTGTTAAGAGGTCAAGTTAAAGACAGAGCAGTAAAGAATTCTATGTTCAACTTTTAGTGGAAAACATTGACATTGCTTTAAACTGGGAACAAGGTGTTTTTACACAAATCCTGATCCTAAATATCTTTGAAACAATGGAGAAGACAAACATATATGATAACAGAGGAAAACAAAATCACAATGAGAAAAACTTCACCAATGAATTTGACACAAGAATCCTATAACTGTTGCGACTGTATAATTTGAACTGATGAAAAAACACAGAAAGCTCAGCGAGCTGTTTTACAAGATTTTTAAATCATGGTCCTCGACTGATCCACAATTACATTAAAAATCATCTCTAAATAAATAGGATAGACCTCCCCATTAGTTTCAAAATTCGTTTTTAACCGCCTCGGCCAAAAATAGCCACAAATCCCACAAAATGTGGAACTGTCTGCCATGAAAGACGGACCGGTTTTCTGAAAACACGGGGTCCAAACAGACGTGTGTTTCTCTTCAATGAAGACACCTGGGAAAAAAATGAAGGAGGTTATTGTATATGGGCATGTTATGGACAAAAACCTCCTTCGGTTTCTCCAAAAGCGTCCCCATCTGGCCGTAACTTCTCCTGCAAAATCAGGACTGTAACGGAAAAGTGAAAATCTGGAAAAAAGGGACTCAAAGATGTCTTCGATTGTCCCTTCTCGTGGTGCCTCTGCAAAAATTGAGAGAGGTTTTTGTTATTCAGACCGTGCTGAGAAAAAACCTCTCTCGGAGTTTTAAAATCCATCTTCATTTTCCCAGGATCCTTTTTGAAAGAAGACGTACCGAAATAGGCAAAAAATGGTAAAAAAAGGGGAAAGTGGTTTTTTTTTTCGGGATGGTTGGTATTCCGGACCCCCCTGAGGTGGTAAGCGGTTTTAGGGGGGGGGGGGTGTCCGATGGAATAGGGAGGCGACACGTGGATGGGGGGTGGTATTGGAAAACCATTATTCTGGACCCCCCCGCTCTCGTTAAACTCCGGATAGTGAGGGGGGGTCCGGAATTTTTAACGGCTGTTTGATTAAATGCTTGATGTGAGTGGAAGGGGCGTGATGTATGAAGGTGCGTGGAGTTTGATGTGAGCGGGAGTTAGGTATGATGTATGAAGGTGCGTGGAGTTTGATGTGAACGAGAGTGAGGTATGAGGGTGGGGTAGACTTAGGATAGCGTAGGATTTTTAGTTTTTAGTTTTTTAAATTTTTCTATTATATGTTTTATTCACGTTTGTTTTATGTTAATTATTATGTTTTTGTTTTGTTTTTTGTTTATGTTTTTTATTTGTTTTATATTATTTTATATATTATTTGTTTTGTATTGGTTTATATATTTTTTGTTTATTATATTATATGTTTTATTTATTAAATTTTAATTTGTTTTAATGTTTTTCTTTAATATTATTTTATTTTTAATCCTTTTTAATTTTATTTTTAATGTTTTATGATTTGTTTTATTTGTATTATTTTTTAATTAATTAAATTCTAAGCTAATTACTAACTTAGATTTTTAACTTAATTAATAATTAATTAATTATTAACTAGTTATTTATTAATTAATTTAACCTATCCTAACTATACTAACATTACTTATTTAATCTAATTAACTTTATTGTTATTTTTGTTCATCCCAAGTCTCATTATTCATGGATGGGTGACGGGCGAGAGGTAGTCAATGGGGCAACAGGACAAGGGAGTGAGGGCGCAGCGTGGATGAAGGATTTAGCAGGGTGATGGGGGATCGAGTGAAAAGAATGGAGGGAAGAAACGGGATCAACCGAGCCAGACTTCGTCATCACGAGAGAAACGCCAAATCAACAGTCGAAGAATCGAGTTGCCTATAATTATAGGACCCCAACACTACTAATGAATCACCCAAGAATAATGCACCGCCACTGGTGCTCTTTCTCTCATCCAAACAGTTTGCCCAATCAGCATCTAAATATGCAGTGAATTGAAAATTTTGATTTTTAGGATACTAGAGACCATAAGTCATTGTACCCTTCAAATATTTGAATATCCTTTTGACAGCTGCTAAATGACTTTGTTTAGGAGCATACTGATAATGACCTACCATTCCAAAAACTTGCATTATATCAGGACGGGATGTTGTGATGTACAGAAGACTTCCTTATCATTGATCGATATGTTCTTTGATCAACATCAGGTGAAATATCATCTTTATTGAGCTTCCAACCAACCACCATAGGTTTTCTCATAGGTGTAGAATATTCCATATGAAACCTATTTAACATCTCTTTCAAATGCTTTTCTTGAGAGATAAATATCCCTGCAGAACTCTGATTGATTCGTAAACCAAGAAAATACGGCAGTTCTCCTATCATGGACATCTAAAACTCAGTCTGCATTGAATTAGAAAACCACTGAAATGAAGGGTCATTAGTGCATCCAAAAATAATGTCATCTACATAAACCAAAACAACTAATAAATCATCACCTTCAAACTTAATGTATATATTAGTGTCAACAATACCTTTCTTGAACCCTTTGTCGTATATAAATTTTTCCAGTTTATAATACCAGACTTGTGGTGCCTGTTTCAGTCCATATAATGCCTTTTTCAACTTATAGACATAGTCAGGATTATCTGTCAGTGAAAATACTTCAGGTTGCTCCACATATACATCTTCTTCTATATCTCCATTAAAAAATGTTGACTTAACATCCATCTAATATACTTTAAAGTTCTTATGACATGCATAGGAAGGAAACATTCTAATGGCTTCCAATCTTGCCACTGGTGCAAAGGTTTCATCAAAATCATGTCCTTGAACTTGTGCATAGCCCTTAGAGACCACTCTTTCTTTTTTCTTGAAAATTTTTCCCTGCTCATTCAATTTATTCTTAAAGACCCGTTTGGAACCTATGACTTTTTTACCTTCAGGTCTAGGAACCATCTCCCAAGTATTGTTTTTCTCAATCTTGTCAAGTTCATCATTCATGGCTTTAACCCAATGGTCATCTTCATTGGCTTCATTAAATTTCTTTGGCTCCACCATTGATATGAAGGCTATATGTGATTTCTCAGTGTCTTTGATTATCCTTCTCTCGGTTTTTACACCTTTGTCTTTCTCACCAATTATCTGAATTGAAGGAGGATTCTTTTGAGTGATTTTGGATGAAGGATTTGATGTTGTCTGTTGATTTGAGTTTGCTTGAGTATTTGTATCTTCATCTAACTCAAAGTCTTATTTTTCTAATTCATGGACCTATTCATCTTCAGCTTCAGTTGTGTCCTCTGTAGCAGACTCAATATTGCTCACCTCTCTTGCTGGGACTCCTTCATCAACCTTTAAGTCAATGCAATCAACTAATTTAGACAATCTGTTATTAAAGCATCTATATCCTTTACTATTGGTAGAATATCCTAAGAAGATTCCTTCATCAACCCTGTCATCATACTTGCCAAGGTTTTCATTATTATTATTTATGTAGCACTTACTCCCAAAGACTTTGAAGTGTTTGATTGAAGAAGGTCTTCCATGCCACAGTTCATAAGGTGTCTTGTCACTGTGTGGTCTAAGGTGGGATTTATTAAGAATATGGACTGCTGTGTGTATTTCTTCTACCCAGTAGGTTTGACCAATGTTCTTCTTATTCATCATTGACCTGGCCATTTGTTGAACTATTCTGTTTTGCCTCTCAACTACTCCATTTTGTTGTGGAGTTCCTGGGGTTGTGTATTCTCTCTTGATCCCATTTTTATCACAGAATTCCTTGAAATCACTTGACATAAATTATCCTCCTCTGTTTGATCTTATTTCCTTTAACTTGTTGCATGTTTGATTCTTAGTTAAAGCCTTAAATATTTTAAATTTCTCAAATGCTTCATCTTTTTCTTTAAGAAAAGCAACCCAAGTGAGTTTGGAGTAATCATCAATGATCAGCATGAAGTAGTTTTCCTTCCCTGTTCCTTCCTGTCTTGATGGTCCACATAAATCCATATGAACTAATTGGAGTGGTTTCTGTATTGAAGTAGAGCTCTTGAATTTAAACTGTGTCCAAGTTAGCTTTCCTACTTGGCAGGGTTTACACACAGAATCTTGTGGCTTTGATATTCTTGGAAGATCTTTTATTGCCTCAAGATTTTTGAGCTTGATTAAGTGGTCAAAGTTTATATGTCCAAGTCTCCTATGCCGTAACCAACTTTCATCATGTTTTCGTAGATGACACTCTTCTATATCTTCTTTCAGCACATATAGATTATTATCTGTCCTTATGCCTTTAGCCACCACTTGTCCTGAGTTTACAGTCTTTATCTTACAATCTTTGAAAGTGAACACCACTTCACATCCTCTATCACACATTTGTCTTACACTGAGAAAATTATGTTTCAGCCCATCTACAAGCATAACATCCTGGGCTTTTCCTTTACCATTACTCAAACTCACCATCCCTTTACCCTTGATTTTACCTCGTTCATCATTTCTGAAGGTCACATTTCTTGTTTTGATTTTACTTATAGACATAAACTTATCCTTGTCTCCAGTCATGTGCTTGGAACATCCACTATCTATATACCAAGGGTCTTTTTGTTTTTGAGTTGAAAGTACTAGACGACATTTTTCACTATCTTTCTTTTTCCATGTGTTGGCATTTCTAGCTAAGGGTTTTATCCTTGGATCTTCTTTGTAATTATTCAGATGGCAGTTTGAAGCCTTGTGGAAAAAGTTATGATAGTTATAGCATTCGAGCTCATTGTTCAATAGGTCAAAGTGATTGGTGAAACTTTGTCTATGCATTGACTATTTAGTTCTATGTTGTAAAGATTGTTTATTTCTTGATCTCCTTAGTTGCATGTCTCTAAAATTAATTTGACAATTTGCAATCTTATGACCAAAATTAGAGCAGTAAAAACAGTAACCATGGAAGAAATTTTGGTACCTAAAGGATGGCCTTCTTTTTGGCATGTGTTACTCCACCTTCTGATATCTTTGTTTTTGATCAGGGATCATCTTGTCTTCATTAGATTTTGGTGGCAGAGTACTCACATGGCTTGATTGTCTACTCACTTGAAACTTGATCATCTTTACTGGCTCTTTTCTTTCTTGTTGTTTGCTACTTGAACCACTTACATAACCTGACCTAGTCTTCAACAAAGGACATCTTTGTTTGCTCAGAATGTCGTTTAGTTCTGTTGAAGCTTTAATACTTGGAATATTTTGGAGATACAATGCTTTAAAATTCTCCATCTCTTTTCTGGTTTTTAATACCTCTTCTTCCAAGGATTCACATCTTGCCTTCTTCTCTGATAATTGTTGTTTCAGAATGTCCTCTATTTTCTTTTATTCTTCTAATTCCACTTTTAGCAGGGCAAAGTCTTCATCAGGTTTTTTACTGACTTTATCGAACTGTATCAAAAATTGTTTTTTCTTTTTCTTCTTAAATCTGAGTCTAGCAATTTCTTCTAGGGCACTGATAAGTTCTCCTTCCAATTCAACCATAGCTTCTTCATAATTAACATCAATTCATGTTATTTTATTATCATAATCCTTTTTTTCCATAAGCATAGAGTCATCAAAATTATCTTCACAAGAAGAGTCAATATCTATGTCTCCTAAAGAGTCATCATTGTTTACACATAAACTTTTCTTTTTACCAAATATCTTGGATTTGTACTTCTCTTCACCTTCAGAGTTCTAGTCCTTCTTCTTGTGTGGACACTTAGATGAAGAGTAACCTATATTTCCACATTTAAAACATTTGAAGGGAAACTTGCCTTGGTACTTGCCTGATCCTTTCTTTAGTCTTCTCACAAATTTTTCTTCAATTTCATCAGGCTCAGAATCATCATTCTTATCTGCTTTAAATGATGCTTCTCTAGAGGTGGGTTTTACCTATCCTCATCTCATAAGAAGTCAGATTTCCTATGAGTTGGTCAATAGGCAGAGATTTTAGATCATTAAGTTCTTCTATAGCAGAGACCTTTGAGTTGAACCTATCTGGTAGTGTAATGACCCTTAATTATTAAGATGATTAAGTTAATAAATAATCCTACTAAAAATTAGCTAAACTATAATTAATTATTAAATAACCTTAATTAACTATCCGTTATTAATTAATTAACTTTGACTATGATTAGTTTAAGTATGATTAACTCTTTAATTAATGGTTAATGATTAATTTGTTAATTAATTAATTAATTGATTAATTAAGTGTTAAACAAAGGGGGGAAAATAAAATATAATGTTAAATAGGGTTACGTATCCCATAGCGGGATAACGTAACCAATACGTAAAAGGGAAACATTTAAATAAGGGATAAGGTAATAAATGAATGGATAAGGCAATTAAGAATGGGATAAGGGTAATAAAGAGTTAGGTGGGAGTAAATGTGCGGGGGCGGTGAAGGAGGAATAAGGGAGGTGGAGAAGGATGATGGGAGGGGATTCATTTTTACGAGGGATTCTACGAGAGGGGAGAAGGGAAATCTACAATGGAATTACAGTGCACCGGGGGGGCTGAGGAGGTTTTGGGCTCGGAGGGCTAAGACATCCATTGATGTCTTAGGGCTAGGCATACTAGTCGGTAGGGTGGCTGGTTTTGGGGTGTCCTAAGGAGCAGCGTCAGGTTCAAGCGGCGGATAGCATCAGAGTTAGGTATGTAAATTGTTAGTAAATTTATTTATTGAAATATTGAATTGAATGTGCTAGCTTAAGTGA
>ML910235.1:0-10918 GCA_009831015.1 Picea engelmannii
GGCGCGCGGGTTTGGCACCCCACAGCCGCGCATATGCGCCCAATATACGAAGGTATTGCGCGCGCGCTCATTTTTAGTGGGTATGCTGCGCTTTTTAATTTTTTAGCCAATTTTGTATAGTTTTGGCCCTTTTGTTGTGCTGTAGAGTTAATCCTTGTGCCATGAATGACTGTTTTTCTGTGCTGATGTTGCGGAGTTCTTGTCGCCCTGTGCGGACGAAATTTCAGTGATAACACTTAGTCTAGTTTATTATACGAGATCTTGCCATATGCGCCACGCTCAATACTTGATAAAACCAAACAAAGAGCTGGACCACGTGCTGATGATATTGTTGGTTCAGAACAAACAAATCCCGCTGAGAAACTGACGAAGCAATTGCAACAATTGTCTATACAACACACAACGACTAGACAAACTACTGTTTTGGCTGCTCCCCCTACTAAAATGTTGGATGTACACACAGTAAAATTGACAAATCCAAAGGCCACCCAGCAGCCCGAAGGAAAGAAAAAACAATGAAAGAAGGGTAAGGGGGATAAGAAAACCACTAATAATTCTAATGGGGGAAACGCTGAGAAACGAAAGGCGAGGTATCCTTGCAACCTGTGCACAAAAGACCACTTGACCCACCAATGTCCTTGGCTTGTAGAGGCCCAAAAGTTTGTGACACAGGAACAGCCTGTCGTGTTAACCAATCCATTTCAACATGGGAAAAACCTAACCCATGCCTCTACAGGCACGGAAGGGGGCAATCAAGGACCCTTTCCATCTTCGAACAATCCTGCATCCACGAATGTGTATATGATGAAGGGTGATGCTTTTATATCGATTAGAGAGCATGACTACAATAAACCAAGCACTTTTGAGAAGGGAAAAGAAGTTGAACTCCCATCTCTTCCTCTCCAGATCGAGAAGACTTTGGGCAAAACAATGACATGCATCCCAAAAGGCACATTCAAAAAAGATTCTCAAAACTCAAATGCAAGGGCCACCCAAAACTATTCCATGGTGGAGGATTTGTCTCAAACCCCTTGTGCAATGTTCTCTTTGGAGGTCCTCTAAAGATTCTTTTCCTAGAGGAAAGCTTTGTTATCCATTTTAAGATCTATAGAGACTTGTAATCCAAGTACAATCATTCTGGATACAACTAACTTAAAACCTCGTCTGCCATACCATGTAGCATTTTAGATAGTAGTGGCTCACCCCATGAAAACTTTTACTTGGAATATTTTTTGCACGGTGGTTGATCAGGGTGCCTCAACATGCGTTATGTCATTTGCATGTTGGAAGGCCATTGGCCAACCCGTTTTGTGTCCATCACCTACTCTTCTCACTTCTTTCCATGGTCGTTCATTCCCTCTTTCCCCATGCATTTAGGAGGGAAGACTGTGTGTGTCGAGGTAGAAGTAGTTGACGTGTCCCTCAACTACAATCTCTTGTTAGGAAGGAGTTGGACTTACGCCATGCAAGTAGTGTTTGCTACAGTTTTTCGGGTCTTGTTGTTTCCACACGAGGACCGGATTGTGACCATTGATCAATTGTCTTTCTCTAGACCTAACCCTTCATTGGGGGTATCCACGGTCCCAATGATTGATAATCCCCAACCAGGTGTAGTCAACATAGGGGTTGGTTTGTGCCCATCTTTGATGGGTACCTTCGATTACCCACCCCCTCAAGGTGATGTCAAGTTCATATCCAACCACCATAAGGTTGCGATTTTCCAAGTTTCATCATTTCGCATGACTTACTGCAATGATCTGTGGATACTTCCTTCCCCATTGGCCACGATGGAAGGGATAGGGCACCCGGGCATGTCCATGCCCTTGTCCGCAGCTAAATTAGCGTACTCTTTAATCCAGCAAGATTCAACCGGCATAGATCCAACTCCTGCATAAGAGTTAGATTTGACTCTAGACCCTATTTGGGCTCAAGTTTCTCTCGCTGACACTGATTCGTTAGACTTAGTCTTGCCCTCCGACGAAGCAGTAATTGAAGCAATGACTAGTCCAAACAAATCCTGGGATGATTTCCATCACAGATCATACCTCCTCCCAGAGTTAAGTACAATCGAAGCTGGAGAATTCACCTTGATTATGACTAGAGATAGGTCTCGTTCTATTAATCCCTTAGCTACACATGAGGTTTATGCTGAGGGTAATATGGCAACTATCGCTGAAACCATACCAATCAATATCTCCAGAACCCCTAGCATCATGGAAAATGTTTTCGTTAGAGCTGACTGTTCCCCTGGAGAGATTCAAATCTACACAGATCTATTTAAAGAATTTCGTGACGTTTTTGCCTGGTCTTATGAGGAAATTCTAGGAATCGATCCAACAATAGTCGAACATGAAATCACAACTTACCCAGATGCCAAGCCTATTCGGCAGAAGCTTCATCCAATTAATCCCAGGAAAGCAACAACCATTAAGGTTGAAGTTGAGAAATTGCTAAAAGCCGATTTTATCTATCCTATCCATTTGACCCAATGGGTGTCAAATCCTGTGCTGGTCAATAAGAAACAGGGTAGGATTCATGTATGTATAGACTTCCGTGATTTGAACAAGGCCTGTCCAAAAGATAATTTTCCCACACCATTCATCGACTAGATAATTGATGAATGTGTAGGTTGTGAGGCCTTCTCTTTCATGGATGGTTTTTCGGGATATAATCAAATACAAATCAAACCCGAAGACAAGCACAAAATGAAATTCATTTGTCCATGGGGTACATTCGTGTATTGTAAGATGCCCTTTGGTCTAAAAAATGTTGGAGTGACCTTTCAGTGGGCCATGTCTTTTTCTTTCCATGATCTCAAGCATATATTAGAGGCCTATTTAGATGATTTAGCATCTTGATCTCGCAAGAGAACGGATCAACCCACACACCTCTGACTTATCTTTGAGCGATGTCGCTACTTACAGATTTGCTTGAATCCAAACAAGTGCAACTTTTGTGTAACATTAGGATGTTTGTTAGGTTTCATAGTGTCAACAACAGGGATCATGGTCGATCCTCTCAAGGTTGAGGCAATAATTCAGTTGCCTCCCCCGTGCACAATCCTTCAACTTCAGAGTCTACAGGGCAAGGAATTAAGGCGTTTCATCGCTAACTATGTTGAGATCACAAAGGGATTTATGCACTTACTGAAGAAAGACCTTCCTTTTTATTGGGACGATGTCGCTCAACGCTCTTTCGAAGCGTTGAAACATGCCCTCACAACTGCCCCTATGCTTCGGCCACCTAACTATAACAAAGATTTATTATTATACCTAGCTGCAGCAGATTCAACCATTGACATGGTCTTAGTTCAGGAATATGATTTTTTCTCAGAATATGTGATCTATTATGTGAGCTGAGGCCTAGTCGGACTGGAACTCAATTATTCTCATATCGAAAAACTTGCATTGGCAGCAGTCCATGTTGTTCAATGGTTTCGTCATTATGTTATGTTTTGAAAGACCACCGTCATTGCCATTGTGAATCCATTTCAATACATGTTGACATGATGGGTAATAGATGGAAATATCAGTAGATGGATAGTCATCCTCTAGGAATTTGACTTAGATTTTGTTTCAGTGAAATCCAAAAAGTCACTAGTCTTTGCAGAACTTATTTAGGAACTTTCGGTTGAGTCACGTGATGTTGTGCCCGAAGAGTCACCTATCAGAGCAGATATGTTTTTGATCACATCTTCAGATCCCTGGTACGGAGATATAGTTATCTATCTCCAGACTTTGAAGTGCCCCACCTCTTCTTCTCATGATCAGCATTGTTGTATATACCATCAGGCCAAGAATTATCTCATACTCGATGATACATTGTATCAAAGAGGTGTAGATTGCATCCTACATCGATGTCTCACTCACAAAGAAGAAGTTATTGTGCTTAACGATTGCCATACTAGAGCATGTGGTGGTCATTTTTTGGGGTTGGCAACAGACCAAAAGATTTTATGAGTAGGTTACTTCTGGCCGACACTAATCAAAGATTGTATCAAATCGGTCAAGAAGTGCCACCCGTATCATATTGTCTCTTGAAAGATGAGGGCACATCCTACTCCCATGTTTCCTATCATCACAAATGGTCCCTTCACCAAGTGGGGGATTCATTACACTACATGCAACCCTCCTTCAGCAAGGGGGCACCGTTATATCATTGTAGCCATAAACTACTTCACGAAGTGGGTCGAAGATATGCCAACGTTTAAAGATGATAAAGAGACCATGGCTCTCTTTTTATTCAACTAGATAATAGCAAGGTTCGACATCCTGAGGGAGATTGTCACTGACCATGGAAGTCACTTTCAGAACCAGATGATGACCGAGCTAACATCAAAGCTTGGGTTTCGGAAAGAACATTCGTCACCCTACTACCCCCAAGCAAATGGTCAGGTGGAAGCTATAAATAAATCTCTTAAGACCATCCTACAATGAATGATCAACTCAGCCAAGTCAAATTGGCATTTGATGTTATACTCGACATTATGGGCTTACCGAACATCTATTATGATTGCAACCGATTTCTCACATTTTCAACTTGTTTATGGGTTGGAAGCAGTATTGCCTATCGAATGTCAGATCCTGTCCCTAAAGTTGGCAGTACAATTATTACTAGACACTTCTCCACTTGAAGAACGATTATTATACC
Source organism: Picea engelmannii (assembly GCA_009831015.1). NCBI lineage: Eukaryota > Viridiplantae > Streptophyta > Pinopsida > Pinales > Pinaceae > Picea > Picea engelmannii. The sequence continues at coordinate 4,651 of ML910235.1, forward strand.
TTGAGCGGCTCAATGAGCAGCATCGTGATGCGGCCCTGGCCAACGAGGCTCACAAACATAAATTCAAGTGTCAGTATGATCGATCCGTTCATCCTCAGATTTTTTCTGAAGGCAACTTTGTCCTAGTCTATGACCAAGATAAGGACCCCCTGGGGGCAGGAAAATTCAAACCCATGTGGTTCGGACCTTTCATCATAAAAGAGGTTCTAAAAAAGGGTGCTTATCGTCTAATCAATTTTGAGGGAAATGCTTTGGCGGAGCCTAGAAATGGGCTCTACCTAAAGAAGTATTACTCATAGGTAGGTCACCTTGGGTAACATTTTGTAACATATGTATAGTCTTTGTACTATTACTTTCTAGTTTCTTTTAGTATTATGGACGTGTCATTTTTTATGTTATCTTTTTTCACTATGGAAGATGTCAAGTGAATCAGAGGTGTTCATTGGGTATGTAGACGATGCTAGCCAGCACACTCAGAGGCTTGCCTCCGCAGGTTGGGTAATTTTTACACCTCGAGGCCAGTTATTATATTCCGAAGGCATATTCTTAGGTGACACCACAAACAATGTCATCGAGTACAGTGCAGTTATTGAGTTGCTTCGTGATGCCCTGTCATTTGGTATCTCTCATCTTCAGGTCTATTTAGATGCTCAATTGGTTATGTCTCAGTTAAATAGAGTCTATCATGTTCATGATCCAACTTTACACCGAATATTCATTAGGGTACATCTCTTAGAATGAATCTTTTATTATATTACATATTTTCATGTTCCTAGGAGATTAAACCAAATTATAGATACTCTAGCTAATCAAATTTTAGACTGGGATCTCGCACACAGATAAAAAGACATACACATAAACATGTAAATACATTTTTAAAGGAAAATATGATCCATAAGACACAAAAATACATAAAAATCCATATATAATATCATAATCATCATAGTACACAGGTGGACACAAGCGCCTCAAAAGTATGACTAGCAATGAGTCATGGGTCTTATGCCCTCAAAACATATATACAAGTAGTGCTCTCGGCATGTGAAAATTCTAGACTAACTAAGGTCAGGGCCCGTGGGCCTTGTTGTAATGATCAACAACGTTTTCCAAATGTCAAAATAGTCAGACCCACGTCTGTGGTGTCCCCACTACATGAGACTGCATAGATGGTGGAAGATCCTCAATCTTTGCCATAGGTACTATGTGGGTGAGCAAGGTAAAGTTTCGCTTGACTCATCTCAAAGCCTTCTCAGCCTCACCGGATGGAAGCTCTCCTACTGCTGCTAGTCCCCCTGTGGCGGCAGGTGTGGCCCCTGGCCAAGGATGATGCCTGTTCCTAGCGTATTCTGTAGGTCACACTGGTCCCACATCTGCACATAATAGACACATATCTATCAAATACTCTGGTATAAAAAAAAGATATATAAAAAAACAACATAAAAATTACATATGTTTCACAAAAAACAAAAAAACGATGCAAACTTACCCATCTCTCCTTGCTCCTTTCCAAGAGGTACCAGTATCTCATGATCTCTCAAGAAATCAATCCCAGCATAAGGGTAATCCTCTATGACTGGGATCTATCATAACAACCAAGCAAAGAAATCATCATCAAAGGAATCATTGGCCCTTCCACCACCCTATCATGGTAGTAACACTGTCCATATGCAAACCACAGGAAGAGAGGTCTGATGTCCTCGTACCACCACTCGAGGACTGAAACTATGAACTCTTTCAAAGAATAAAGAACATAGAATTGTCTCGAACCTGAAGTTCCTCTGCATCCACGACCGACAATCTGTCAGCTGCCTCTTCATACAATCTAGAAGTGTAGTGCTCTAGTCAAATATATGTGCATTTACGCACTAGACTGCATAGTTCATCTGTGCATGGTACACCTGATGTAGATCTACAGAACCAATCATCTTACCAATAAGAAACACAATCGCCTGTAGTGATAAATCCATGATCTTTCTTATGGGCACTGATCAATCTGTACCAGCTTCACAATAAAGTCCTATCAATTTCGATATGTTATGAGGCCCCAGAGGAAATATCCAGAAATTGACTGGTTCCCCTCTCCTACAGAGGCCAGTGAAAAAATATATGTCCTCTATAGTAGGCACTAGTGACTGCCCCTCTAACATAAAGGCCTCTATGTCGGGATGCTAATAATCAACCAAGGCATTTAGTATCCTAGGTTGTGCCCGCATAAAAGGACATAGGAAGAACTTGAGCAGCCCACATTGCATTAAGGCAACAACAACATTGGGGTCTTCCCTGACCAACTCATTAATCTCCTCATGCTCTCTTTCCCTCCAGTGAACATACATCCTGCAAAACACCAAGTTCAAGAGGGTTAACCCTTGGTTTTTAAATTTTTTTCATTAAATAAAGGGTCCACATAAGCTATAATGATGATAGTCGCATGTACACACGTGCATTTTTTCCTCTACCCGAGTGTACACACTGCCTGTCATAAGACAACCTGCGTGGACCTAGGGCTGACCTTTTGAAGGTCGATGCACCCCCAAAACTTGAAACTAAAATCATAAATAAATATTTAAATTGCAAGAGGAGAGAGTTTATACTTACTTGGTCCACACGGATGGTCGTTTCATCCATTGTAGCTCCCAGAATCACCACTTTTATCAAAGGAGTTTTTTTTCTCCAGAGTCAATTTCCAAATCAACAATGGTGATAATGAGTTGCCAACTTCTATTTATAGACTTTTTGGCCCCTTTTTGTCATTTTTTTGTCCCCCCTTATCATTTTCTTTAAATTGAAAACCATTTAGAGTGATTCAGGAGTTGCGTTGGAAGGTTATGATCGGGTATCAAGACATTTTTTTAGAGTTTTGGGTCACTTTTGACAGTCCATGGGAAAAACATCAGTTGATCAACTTGAGCATATAGGTTAGGTTTCCACCCTGACTTTTGTATCTCGTTGTCTTTATCCCTTTTCCATAGGATCGATCCCATCAGGTTGTGACACAAAACCATCATTGCTTCTTTAGAAGTGTCACGATTTGGTGGTAGAGCTTACCAAAACATGGATTCCCTAGGCATATCTTGGTTGCGTTATGGTGTCCATGCTGTCACTAATGAATGTAGGCTCAAGAGTCCTTTTTGTTTTTCCTAATTATGAGTTTGAGCCTCATTTGCATGATTCCTTTTCACTCTTGAACTCACCCTTGGGACTCTAAAAAAACGTAACGGTTCTTCTTTTAAGCCCTTTTCAGACCCTCTAAACATGTAAAGATTTTTTAGCGATCTTGTGGCCTTTCACTCTTGTTAAAATGAAATTTGAAGTCACGTCTATCCAGTGGTAGTTTACCCCTTTTTCGGTCTGGACGGTCAACTGTACGAACAAAGGTATACTCTAAGGAACTTCAATTCTCTAGAATAGTACCCTCAAGTATAATTTTACCCCTTTTTCATTCCTGAGGGACTAAATTTACGAAAAAGGAACCCCCACAGAGTCCATAGTTAATCTCTTTTCAGAGTCCCTAAAATTGAAAAGATCGTCGAGTGACCTTATTCTTTCACACTCGTTAAAATGGTCCAGAAGAACATTCCTGATGGAGTCCATAGTTAATATTTTTTCAGACTCCTTAAAAATGAAAAAATGGCCGAGTGATCTTGTCTTTATCACACTCATTAAAATGGTTTTGAATAGACGTATTTTCATTGCTAGTTTACCCCTTTTTTGAACCAACTAGACTACCTTCGAAAAATGTACCCTAGTGGAGTCTCCTTTTACATTTTTTAGACTCTCTAAATATGAAAAACCGTTGATCTTACCTTTTCTGGGCTCATTAAACTCACATCGAAGGATGTTACCATTGTGTGTTTTATTAATCGCATTTGCATACATGCGTCTTTGGCCTAATGCCAGCTCCATGTTTCTCTCAACTGTACCATCTAAAGCATGCCTTATATGCAAGACCTGTAGCACTTTGCCTCTGCATCTTGACACCTTTGGCCCCTGGAGGATTTCTCTCGAGTGTCCTTACTTTGAACATCAATCTTGTCCCTATGCCTTGAACTTGTATGTTTGCAATAGTCATTCCTCCTTTGTAACGTAACATTTTTTATTCTTTTTCCAAAATTATTGAAAAAGACAAAAAAATCAAATATACCCCAAAAAGAGAAAGGGAAAAGTATTTTCTTTATTGGCAGCATAATGAGTCACCCTTGGATAAATCACATCTATCCATTTTTTCATCAAACTCTGGGATTTAATACGACCTTAGGAAGTTGTTCTCGCTACATAGAGTTGTGTCCTCCTCCGTTTGGTTATTATTCCAAACATATGGAGAGTTTGCATTACCTCTTGCCTCATAAACTTATGTTGATTCCATGCCGACTAAGTCTCATCATTTGTCGTGCTATTGTCCAAGGGAAGTTTTTTCCAAGCCTGAGTCGGCCCCTCTGTAGTTGGTCTCTTGCCCTCATACCCGGCCATCCTGAGCATCCAATCAAGTCTTTGTTCAAAATCAATGAAGACTTCAGTCTGATCATAAAGATTCTCTAGTCCATGACCGACGAGCCGTCAAAGACCTCTAGGTAGTGAAGTTGTACACTCATATTACACTCCTACCTGAGTTTTGAAGATTTTGACGTTGTTGCTTGAGCTCTGAATACCTCGTATTTAGCCATCAGGCCTTATCAACTTCTAGAAGATGGATACTCTACATGTATATCTTTTTAATTTCTAGATGTAGGTCCGTTGTGTATTGCTCGCATCTACACTTTATATAGTTATATGTAAGGTAGATAGAGAGGTAGTGGGGGGGCCCAAAGGGCCCATAGTGATAATAGTGGAGGTCATTCAATGTAAGGTGGACTAGGTCCACTATATTATTAAATAAGACCCACTATGGTAGTTAGATATAATAAATGTAAGAGGACTTCTTAGAAGGTTCTACTTCTAGAAGATTCCTCCTCTAGAATGTTCTTAGGTGATGGTAGCACTATATAAAGGGGTTCAAGAAATGTAATGAGATATGAAGAGAAATATTGTATTTGGAGTAGTAGCTCATTAGGAGGATGCCCCCTCGAAGAGGCAAGTGAACAGGAGAGGATCCTTTCCATAATAGGATCCATTGTATGGTGTTACCCTACCTCAAGGGTTTTCTTCTAATAAAGTGTGGTTTCTTCTATATTGTTCTTCTATATTTGTTGTGGTGTTTTCTGTATTCAGTCTTTGGTACTTAACAAGTGGTATCAGAGCACTTTCCATGGGCAGACATTGTGGGCAAATATTTTTATTTTTGCAGATTTTTTTTCGGAGCAGAAAAAAGAGGGCTGCGACATTCTCGAAATTTTTGGTATATTTATGTGTAAAATTTGCAGAAAAAGGTTGTATATCTGAGTTCCTCTCATAAAAACACCCAATTTAAAAAAACAAATCGTTCGAAACGGAGTCCGGAAGGTCAAGATATTGAGGTTTTAAAATCTGCAAATTTTCAGAGTTTTTTTTTGTGGACGGTGACGCGATTTGTTTTTATTTTTGAAGAAGTTGGAGGCCAATTTTTTTAAAAAAAGTTATATATCTGAGTTCCTCTCACAATTTCACCCAATTTCAAAAAATAAACAGCCAAAACGGAGTCCGGGAAGTGAAGTTATGAGCATTTTAAGTTCAGCATTTTTTTAGGGTTTTTCCAGAAAAAGCCGCGATTTTCTGCCGAAACTTATTGGGTCAATTTTTTGAGTTTTTTCGTGACGGCTGCAGGACCGAAGAGTTCATAGGGTGCTCAGATGGCTAGTTCATCTCAAACCTTGAAAGAAAATCTTGAATCATTCAAAGCCCAAGTGGATGCTAGATTGGATGTGTTAGCACAAGGCCTCACAGACAGCCTCACAAATATCATTACAGATGGCCTCAATGATAGTTTTCGTAGTATTCATAATTCATTGAATAACATGCAAGAGAGATTTCTTATGGAGGGTCTCATGAATGCATATAATCAAGAAATATATGATTGGTACAATTTTGAGGCCGATTGTGATGATTGGTATATGGATAGTTGTCATTTCTGGGATGACAACCACTTCCATATTTTATTTGATGACTCTACTCCACCTTCTGTAGAGAACATAAAGGTCCCTGTTGGCGTTCGGAAGTCACTCCTAGATTGCTAGCAGGAGCAGAGCCCGAAGCCCATCAGATTTAATGTCACGGTTGGTTTTAAAGGGTGATCAAATGGAGAAAATACTCAAAACAGCACAAGCTCAACTCAGAAACTGGACCAGGCACGCATGAA
>WSFP011565210.1:0-10917 GCA_009831015.1 Picea engelmannii
AGCCATATTAAATATGCAGATAATGTGGATTTAAAACTAAAAATGATGATCTGGATGGAAAGAGCTCGAAAAGTTTTGTGGTTTAAAAAAAACGACACTGAAAACGGACTACCGATGTTAGAGTTATGCCCTTTTAAAAAAAAAGCACAATCGGTAGCCAAATGATCACGTGATTGTGTAAGTTGCTTTATGGAGTGACCCACTTTTATAAAGAGAAGTGGGGATCACTTTTACAATGAAGTTATTTTATAACAGAAAAGTTGCATGCAAAATAAATAACTCTAAAATAAAATATTAAATCTACTTATAGTGATTCACTTTTATACTTGAAGTGAAATACACTTTACAATTTTAGCATGAACTTTTTCAAAAAAGGTAACAAAAGAGAGACTTGAACTCAAGACTTCTTACTTAATAAGGCAACTTTTAACCAAATGATCTAGAAAAACATATTGTAATGTTCAGAAGGAAGATTGGGGGTGTTGTTGTTGTTGTTGTTGTGGAAGACGACCTTGGAGAGCGTGCTAATAAAAACTCTTTTCACACAAGATTTTTTTTTTCTTCTCGATGACAACAAGGGTTAGATCTCGGTTAGCTTACCCGGAAGATACACCTTTTCCTATCTGTTTTTGATTTGCTAAGATCGCACAGGAAATGGGGAAAAGAGAATACACAAATATAAAAGAGTAGCAACCCAGAAATAAATAAAACAAAACTGAAATAAAACCAAATAATACTCTGCAAAAATTTAAAAAAAATGCGTATTCAAGCTTTATACCTCCGGATCTGACTGTAATGGTCGTATCTTGGGAAAACGGAAACATTTTCGAGTGAAACAAAAAGTGTTCTTGACTGAAACGAGTGATCCGGACGTAATGGAACAGTCCTCTCTGCCCAAAAATGTGTGGAAATGACAGAAAGTGAAGATGAGGCAACTCAACTTCACGATCTCAATCTTCAACAGGAGCGGGTCTTCAAACAGGCTCTGATACCATTTTCGACAACACAGGTATTCCAACAGAGGATGAAAACCTTCAGTAACCACTCACATAACTAGATCAAATATCAACACACCGATGTTTTCACGTGGTAAAACCCCTACATGGAAACATCCACGACCCCAACCAACACGACCACTTGGAGCAGTTTATTAATGCAAAGAAAAAGATTACAAAGATATTTTACAAGAGAGTTTCTCACAATCGATCATCGACAAATGACCCTCCATGATCTTTAAATAGATATCATGGACCAATCGGGTGTTAAGCCACGAATCAATGATCGTTAAGATTGAGGAGAGTATGAACCGTCAGATCACTCTATGTCAGGAACACATCATGAACGTCGGATTTCCTAACTACAAATGCATACTAAAGTAACACACTAAGAAACACACTTTTACCTAACGACATATTAGACCAAGTAGAAACTAACTCCTAGGTGTCTAAATATCCTAACAGGATCAAGTCTCAGGAAGAATATTTTTTCTACAGTACATGACTCCCCACTAGCATACCTTCAGGGGTTTTTCAAAACCTACAGGAAGGTCAGAGAGAGATTCTCTTGGAAAGGTCTCAAACAGGATGTGATGAGACATATCAGTGAGTGTGTGACTCTTCAACAAAAAAAGTCAGAGTAGACGCTTCCAGCAGATTTACTTCACCCACTTCCCACTCCAGAGAAAACATGGTAAATCTCATCCTTTGACTTCATTACAGGCCTTTCGATGGCTTAGGGTAAGGATGAAATATTTGTAGGGGTTGAAAAATTGAACAACTTGGAGAATTTTCTCGCGATTCCTACAAAATACAACTAAGTGCAGAGGGTAGAGTTGTTCTTCAGAGAGATCTTCAGACTTCACATGTTTCCATAGAGTAGACTCAACGACATGTGCATTCGATTCATTAGCACTTTATAGGAGATTCCACCCATGTATGAGGATGGATGATTGGATTTGGTTCTTGAGAAGGTACTAGAGTTCAGATAGATGATTGTGAGGAGAAGGGAGAGCCAAGAGTATTTGGATGAAGGGAGAGGTCTTCCAGTAGAGGATGCTACTTAGGAGAGTGAGCAGACTTTGTAGCACCCTGGATTGGTATTGACTGAGGACAAACAATATCAGTAAGGGAGGACTGTAATCCCCCTTTCCGAGTAGAATCTCTAGAAAGGAGGGATAAGTAGTCTAAAAAACCTTGTTAGACTATAGCCATGGCCAAAAAGGGGTAAACAGGGTTACTAGAGGTCACTTCAGCCAAGGGTATTATAATTCGAAAGTGACATTGAGATAAAAGTGACTAAAATCTATTTTACGCCAACTTGAGCTAAAAAAAGAGTAAACACCTAAGTGAGGGAGCTAAAAGTAAGTCAACAATGAATTAGGTTTTCAGGCAGCTATAAGAGAAGGTAAAGTGGCCTAATTCATTATTATGCATAATTTTACTTGTCAGTTGAGGAGAGAGGCACATCTCAGGAGAGTGCTTGTGGATTCTAGGAGGAAGACACCCAGAGGCTGATTTCGTTGTTGAGAGATACACCCTAGTCATCAGGAAGATCATCTAGATCTTCCATCTTAATTCAACAACCATTATCTAGTTGCAGTAGCAAGGGCGCACTTGTCTAGGGAGAGAGCGCAACTTCTGAGCATTAGTTGAGTCGACTTGTCCCAACCAGGGAGAATCCACAGATTCCCCTCTGACCTAGTTGAGAGGATGGAAGGATGATTCTATTGCATGATTTCTCGTCAGATTCATACGAGAAATCATCATGGGTGCATTTCTCAGTCATTGAAGGTGTGGTAGTTGGGGATGACACATTTAGGATTCCTGAGAGATCATAAGATCAGATTCAGGGAAATCCTTCTGACCCATTTCAGAGGAGCCTAGGGTGCTCATTTTCAGACCCTTATCAGTCGATTCCGATGGGGGAATCACTAGGGAACAATTTCCAACAGTAGAGGGGGCGCATTTCCCCAGTGTGATCCATCTAGGGTCTAGACATATCAACAAAGGGTTGATTTCCAGTCTGTCAATCACCAGGACTAAGTGAGGGAGCATGGAAAATTGTTTGGGATATTTCTAGGTAGATCCAAGGAGTTTAGCCACTAGGGCGAACTTTCCAGTCCTGCAACAGTTGTCGTAGCTTGCAACAGATCTTACAGCTCATCTATTGACCCCACAACATTATTCTATTACCAGGTATTGTTGTTTTAGTTTTCTTATTGTATTCTGGCTAAGATCCCTTTTGTCACTAATCTAGCCGAAGGATTTATTTTATTCAACCGCATATGGCATTATAAACCGTAGAAATATCATAATATATGGCTTGCAATCTTTTGTGTCATTTACTATTTGTATGCTCATTTATATACTGCAAACACTTAATTATCTACACACACATGCAAAAAACACCAATAATGTAGAAACCCACAACCTAAATGCATCTAGAAATCCCCAGTGTATTAGGTCAGATAGAAAACATATCATATTAGCAACATTTCCTAGATTAGTCAGATCTGGGATATTACAATGTCTTTGCCTTATTGGATATTCCTTGGTTCTCTTAAACTTAGCCAGTCTCCTACCACCTTGAAAGTGTTTGATGGGAGTGGTTTCCAACCTCACAGACTCTTGCAATATTTCGCCATGACATTGAAGGGTAAAATTGTTTCGGTCGATATCGAATTGGTTCATGCGCCCCTAGATTATAATTTGTTACTTGGTCGTAGTTGGTTCTATGTGATGACTGTCGTTGCATATTTGGTGTTTTGCATATTACAATTTTCCCATCAAGGAAAAATTATCATTGTTGACCAACTTGACTATACAACTCCAGATCTCCACAATGTTGCAATGAATAATTTCCCTTTTCGAGGATAGAATAGTTTTGAGAGTGTAAGAGTAGGTCTCCCTAAGGAATCCTAGCTCATGGGGATTTTTCCTTTTCCTTCTCCTCCCACCCTGTAGGTTTCCACATTAAATATGATTTTCACTCAGGTGCGACAATCCTTAGAATCATCCGATCCTTTGGTAGTGCCTAGTCTTAATGAGCATAGTTATTTTCCTGTGTCAATCTTGTTAAAAAATGAAATAGATTCTTACGAGTATAGTTCATTGTCTTTGCAAAGCTCGTTAAAAAATGAAATTGAACCCCCTCCATTGAAATCGAGTCTTACTCTGTATCTAATACTTGAACCTTCATTTCCTCCGCCTAGTGAAAATGTTCCTATTAGTAACCAGACGCCTAAACGAGGAAAGAAGAAAAGTCACCAGAGGAAACGATGCTTGGGGGGTAGGTCTCTAGCCTATGGACATCATGCTGGAGAGAAACCACTAGCTTCTACCAAATAAATTGGGGGAACAATACCTCTAGAGAGACACACTGCTAGAAGTGGTCCTCTCTTGAGGGTCACTCCCATCATAACGTAATAGTCTTTTCTAGAATGAGCTTACTATTTGTTCTTAATTGTGCTCGTAAATACATGAGAATAGGTTACCGAGCTCAGTATTTGTTCTTTCTCATGCTCATTAATACATGAGAATATGTTATCGAATACACTTTTATCTCTTTTTCGGACTCGTAAAAGCTATACGAAAAATGAACTATTTAGAGTTTCCTTTAATCTCTTTTCAGACTCCCTCAACATGAAAAGATTGTCGAGTGAGCTTGTTTCCTTTCACACTCGTTAAAAGGTTTGAAAGGACATATTTTGAGTGGTATTTTATCTCTTTTTCAACCTCGCGAGACTAATTATGAAAAATTAATACTCTAGTCAAGCATGATTAGAAGAGTTCTCCCCTTTATTGTTTTACACTTTTTTCGGGCTTGGGAGACTAAATTTACGAAAAAGTCACCCATGGACTCAACTTTAAGTTATTTTCATACTTTCTAAACATGAAAAACCACCGATTTTACCTTCTTTGGGCTCATAAAACCATGCATCGAAGGACCTAGGTGAGTCCAATCTCCAGAACCCATACATGACCAAACCCTTCCTTCCTCAAGTTCGTTAAACATGTGATGAGGGACTAATCCAAAGGATGAGATATATCTAGCTTTTGTTACCCTCCTCAAGCTCATTAAAAAAAGAAAGAGGTACTCATCAATCATTAAGGGGAAAAAATTGAAGGAAGTGGTTCAAGTTTTTTGGAATCCTTTATGGCAACTATTGTCTCCCTTGAACATGACACTTGTTTGTGTCTCATCTTACAGTTGGGAAATCTTCTTGTCTCTAAGTCATACCAATTCCATGTGTCACTATACTTTTTCATTCTAGTTGAAGAGTGCTCTCATTGTGGTCACATTATGTTCTTGGTACTCATTGAGTCAATGCTTCCAAGTCACTTTTCGAGCCTCATCATGATCAAGGGAAGTTTCACTTCAAACCATCCATCTACAGTATTACCAGTTTCCATTTCCTATGTCATTCCATACTCATTTTATCTACCATCTCACATTACTTTCCTGTGTTAGTTTCGTGTCGATGATGGGGGATACATCAAGGTATGTCGACATGCACAAACACACATCAATATGCACTAAGAATTTGATCTTTCATTCCTATTATCCCTATTTTGTGGATAACTAAGGATATTATGTCTCGAGGCCCTCAGGTTGCAGATATAGAGTGTCGAGAAGACTACATGGCCAACAATTCCCTTTTGCACAGTTGGAAACCCCTATCACTACCACAGATGGTCCTAGATTTCCAGATGGAATCCACCCCATCAGCTGGCTTCTAGAAGGAAGTGGGCTTTGCTCCATAAGTTAAAAGTCAGTATTATGGTGAGCATCATTTCAATATTTAATCCATTTGAGTATGTTGTATCTTAGATTTCTCTAGATTTCATGATATATGCTTGGACATTATGCCTTTTTCCCTGCTTCACCTTAGTGGTTGGCATTGATCCCTAGTAAGTGGTCTTCCTTGGGGATGGGTTTGCTACTAAGAACTCCCTTAAAGGTCCATTGTATAATTCCCAACCATACATACCAATTTCCATCATTGTTCCCCTCCATTTCCTTATCTCTTGGGATTTTTGGGTGTATTGACCCAAGAAGGGGTTGTCCCTCATTCTATGGGAAGAAGAGGTTGAAGGCCCAAATGGATTGATGTTGGGTAAAATTTAAAATCCTTGCATGAACCTTCTATATGATTCACCCAAGGATCACCCAAGAAAGAAATGAAATGTTTATCTTTGAGTAAAGGGGGACTCACCATGGAATATCATTTAAAATGCTTAAAATGTTAGTTGAAGGATATGAAGTCTCATTAGGAGCCAACCTATTGCGTCCATGAATATCTAGTGATATGGAATTGCCACCATCTGGTCACCAAACTAGGGTAATGTCTCTCAGTTGCATGGATGAGAGAAAGGGGGTCTCATCACAAGGCATCCTTCTCATTTCCACTAGGTGTTTGTGTGTGACATTGCCATTATCTGGTCACCACACCAGGGGAGTGACCTTCAACCTTTCCTTAAAATTATGAATGAATAAAAGTATAAAAAATATTGGGCTTGGAAAAAGTGCATTTGCGGATGAAGGTACCACACACCCTCTACAAAGGAACCCATGAATGAGACACTACAACCCCTTGTATGTCATCATCCCTATGCCCATTGAGTCTTGATCCCAACTACTTCACCCACTTTACATGGTTTAGAGAGGGATATCTTGGAAAATCTCCTTCACCTAGGGCAAGATATACTCAATAGGACACCTCGTCAACCCTCCCATACTCAATCTTGACAAGTCGCATAGTGTCTTAGAGAAATTAATTGTTTGATATAGTGATATTTGACACACATGCTTAGGTGGCTCATTTATTGATTGGATTCACTTATCATGATGTTATGACTTGAGATCCTTGGAGGTTGTTCCTATTTGTCTTTGCATGACCTATTTGGTGGATAGTTTAATAAGAAAAGGCCTAGCTTGGGCTTCCATGGGGCTGCAATCCCATAGGTTGGATTCCAAGGGTCCACATCTCAGATCAAAGGGACAAAGTATTGGAGACCTAGAAGGTGACGTGGAAGGCTTATCCCAATCATCACATGCCAAACAATTTGACCAGGAGGGGAAAAACATCTTCTTTTTTAGCTTGATGTCATATTTGGGGGCTAGGGTTTGGTGGTGGTGTTTCCACTCATTGACACATGGATGTTTTGAGGAGGATGAGGCCTTGGCCATGAGGAGATTGCATAGATTCTTGACATGTGGCCTTTGGAGTCCTACCATAGCTTATCCAACACCAACGACTTGTCCCAAGTGGAAAAACCTCCCCTAAAGGGGTGACGTCCAGGTAAAATTAGGGTTTTCTTTGTGCAAAACTGAAATTTTAAATGATTTTTTTAATATTGCTTTTTTAAATGGGGAAATATTATGGTTGTTGACCCCTAGTCTTGTGGTTTACTCCATAATATGTGGAAAATTCACCTTGCTGACATTTTGTATAAATAAGAGATCATAAGATCTCATTTGGACATAAATCCCCCTGTTGTGAGAAGACTTGGACTAAAATTTTCACCACACTTGGCTTCTTTTGTCTCTTGTGCACTTTTTTATGGGTATCTTGATGAATGGTTAATGGAGGAGTGAGGCACTAGCATTGGATGAATGGTTTCTAGATTTTATGTTGGATTGTCTTAACATCTTTCTTGATTTTGGTATGGTATTTTACTCTTATGCTATCGTTTTTTCAAGTCAAGGATTTTTGTGCTAGGAGATAAGTGGGAAGTAAGAGCATTTACACCCCCACTCTAGTATTCATCATTTATTTCTTGAAGTTCATTGATGTTGCAAGGGTTTGTTTGAGGAAGTAAGAGGATTTACACCCCTTATTCTCAAACCATAACTAGAGATACTTTCCTTGGGAAGTAAGAGGGTTTACAACCCCAAGGAAGTAGCATATCTAGTTCATTTACTTGACTCCATTAACCCATTTTTTTAAGGCACTAGTCATTTATTTTTTTCATTGGAGATATAAAATCATTGCCTTGGGAAACATGAAATTTTTCCTTTTTAAATATCTCTTGCTTGGAGTTGCTTTGCCACATTGAGAGGAATCTTCCCCTACTAGGGCATCCCCTCTCTCCCACTAATTTAATTGATGTTACAAACCTTAACCTACAACCATTAATGCTGCATAACCCTAACTACTAACTCTCTCTTAAATCCTAAACTAACTCTAGACTAGCTCTTAAATTTTGCTCACTAACTATACTAACAAGGGAAGATCGTTTGGAATAATTGTTGGAATATTTTGATGGTGTCACTTGCTGATATAAGTGAATGAAAGCTACAGACATAAGGCTGCATTTTTCTGAAGAAAATACATGTTTACACCAATCATCTTCTCTTGCCTCTTAAGTGCCATTTTTTCAGCTCATATTTATTGCTAGTCTTAAGGTTGATTTTCTTAACTAGTTTAGACCTTTATATGTTGATTTAGCTGCTTTATTTTCTGATATAAATTGTCATCCACTGCTGCAAATTAGGGACAAAAAGATAAACTTGATGATCCATACTAACATATATCATTGCAAGGTGTCTTTTGTTGTGTCTCAAGCAGGTACAATCATTCAGAGAAGTACTGCACCTTTGGGGCAACAATCACTTGACTTACAAGACATATCTTTCCACATCTCACTCCATTTACACTTGACCTGTAGGGGATCCACTTCCATATCTATCCATCCCCATCTAATTCCCCCTAGGGTCACTGGGATCGCCTCCATAGAGTGACCTAGTCACCCTTGAAGTGTGGGACCTACATCAAGGTGACATTGGGTGTAGGATTCCCTAATTTTAGCACTTGCTTTTGTGGTTGCATCAAGATTTTCCAAATATACAACTTGTGCTATAACATTTTAGTGTCGTTTCCAGAGAGGATTGTGAATCCTCTTTGAAACCCTTACGAAACTTTGGCAAGCTATCCCAAATCCTTCCCCTTAGCTTGCATAATGACTCCACCCAAGGAATGTTACCTTTCAACCCTTATTAATGAGATCACCTTGAATTTCATTTGGTGACTCCACCTTCCTAGAACGCACTTTTCCCTTATCCTTTTCCATCCTTTGTTGAGCCTTGAGCTCATCTGGTGACTCCATTGAGGTGTTACCCTAAGTAATGGAAGCATGGCCTCATAGGACTTACCATGGGAATTCCATAAGCTTTATCCCTCCTTTGATGTTTAGTATATTCTTGGATATCCAAATCATTCCTCCCCGGAGTGGAGGGAAAGTTGCCCCAAATTTGACAATGATTGAGCTCTATCAGTCACCCATGTCATGAATTATATGAAGTGTGCTTCAAGCTTAAATGTGCTACATGAAGATGTGCAGATGAAAATTTGTGTGTCTTCACTGGAATCAAGTAAAAAATATTGGCTTGCACAGTCATGTGATCCAAAGAGTATCCCTTCTTCTACAAAGCTCATTGAATAATTTCACAGGCATTATTGACCAGCTACTCAAATTTTGCAAGATTCTTTCCAAGAGTTAAAACACACTCTTTGTAGAGAAGGATTTTCAATTGATGATGAGACAATAGATGAAGAAAATCTTGAAGAAGATCTGGATGAGACATATGATGAAGATGAAGTATCTGCTCTTCCACTTGATGGGGACATCTATACCTCTACTCCTCCTACGCATGAAGAAGAGAACATGATAAGTTATAATCCTTTCGAAAACTTTGATGATGCCTTGTTCCATGACTATGGAAATGAAGAAAACTACCAAAAGGATATCGATGAAGTTTCTCTTACAGAAGGCCTGAACAAGACTTTGTTATCTGCTTTCTATTTTGAAGAAAATGAATTTATCTAGTCTTGTGAGGAAGTGATAAGCTCCTATGATGCATATGAATCCATGGAACAACCCTTGGATATAGTTGACGAACACATTGCTGATTTCATACAGGTTTGGAGATGTGCATGGGATGCGGGTTGCTTCATTATTGATAGAGATCCCATTTATCACATTGAGGGTAGCTCTCGAGAAGAAGGGGTTGAAATGTCATATTCACAGGACTGGCCTCCATGCATGTATGATTCATATTTTTGGCATCCTAGTGATGACATGGTCGCGGATTTGTTCTGCCCTTTTGAGGATGACTTGTCACAACATGATATCCATTCATCCTTTAATACACACCCTTTTGAGTATGCATATTTGATTTATGAGGATTATCAACTATTGTGCTTAGATTTTTAGGATTACCATGAAGTGGCCACCGCAGATCAATCTGATCTTCATCCTTCAAAACAAAAGTATTTTCATTTTGGATATTTTCATCAAGATTTCCAGGGGAAGAGGCAGTGTTTCTCTACACCTGATATGGTTCCTTGCCTCTTACCCTCTTCTCCAAGAGACAATGTAGTATTCTTTCGATCTTTCATTATCTCTCAGTGCTCGACAAGCAATGAGTCTTTATGTGTAGATGAAGATGAGCCTTCGTCTACATATAGTATCCCCCTTCAGAGATGGATTTGTGAGTCTTGTGGCTACACTTTCAGGCAGGATGATCGGGCTAATGGTTTCTCTTTCCAACAGGATTTCCTCCATCCAACCCATCTTCATGAGTTTTATTCCATGATCGATTATATGTATGTTTATACTCATTATTATTATGTGCTTGACTTATCTTTGTTGTATTATATGATTAAGCACATACAAAGATATTTTGATGAGATGATCAAATGGTTGCACTCGTTGTATGACTTCACTTGACATCATCCAACACTTGATTTTCAGGGCCTCGATGCCCTAGTAAGTAGGTAAGTCATTTTGATTCCCTGCATTTGCACCTTGATTTTTTCATACTAGTTTAGATGCATTTAATTTTCATTTTTCTCTACTTGCATATTGATTTCATGCTTAGCTTAGGAATTTTTGAAAAAATGTCAATTTTTTTTTT
>ML910251.1:8761-19676 GCA_009831015.1 Picea engelmannii
GTCAAAATTTCTTTGGGTTGCTCTGATGGTCGGATTCTAATACCAATCCACCTCTACTGTCAATTTGTCATAAGATATACGGTCTCCATTCATCAACCTTCGCTTCCACTATGTCCTTGGCTTTCGTCAATTAACTTACACGTCGATGCCATGTGTCAAACTCCCATTCGTGGATGCCAACTATCATGTCTCTGTCAGTTTCCATGTGTCTCTTATGTATTCATTGATCTACTTAAATCCAAGTCGATCTCTCCCATTGATCAATGTTTTTCTATCGAAATTTCTCATGTTTGTGGACTTCAAAACCTCCTTTAGCTCCACTCCGGCAACCAATAAGATAATGCCACACGCCCACTTCTGATCCCTCGATCTGAGTTGTTCCGAAACATTCTCAACCGTTTATCGAACTATCTTTTGCGGAGCATATTTCCAATTATTTATGTTGATATTCCCATTCCAATGACTAATGATATGCTACCATGTGTCATTTTGTTGTACCATCGATTTATCTTACTCCGAGTTAAACTTCATCATTGATCTCACCTTTCAACGGGCAGTTCGATTGGAATTATATTTTAGTCCTTTCATCCCTCTATATGACTGCTCTAAACACTGCCATGTGTCCTCGTCTTGATTGTTGATTAGGCCAAAGGCATTTTTTAGTGTTAGGTTTTGTAGAAAACGTGTCAACTAGTTGACAGGTTTTGCAAAACCACTCTTTTCTTCCATCTCTCCAATACTTACTACTACATCAACTAGTATCACTGTACATCAATACCACTAACAACCTCATATCCCCATCTGTCCTTATCTCCTCCACACTTCCCATTTCACTTAGACATTTCCATTAATGCAAACTGACATAGTATGAACGGAGATATGAAGTCATCGGGCATATACGGAAGTGCGCGCATATACAGAAGCGTGCATATATGGAAGCGTGCATGTACGGAAGGGCACATATACTGATGGCGCATATACGAAAGCGTGCATATACGGAAGGGCACATATATTGATGGCGCATATACGGAAGCTGTGCATATACTGAAGCTGCGCATATACGAAAGGTGCATATAAGAAAGGGTGCATATACGGAAGCTGCGCATATACAGAAGCTACGCATATACATAAGCGCGCATATACGGAAGGGTGCATATACGGAAGGTGCATATACCGAAGCTGTGCATATACGGAAGGGTGCATATACAGAAGCGCGCATATATAGAAGCACGCATATACGGAAGCTGGTGCATATACAGAAGCGCGCATATACGGACGCACGCATATACGGACGTGCACATTTACGGAAGCGTGAATATACAGAAGGTTCGCGCATATACGGAAGAGTGCATATACGGAAGGGCACTTATACCGATGGCGCATATACGGAAGGGCACATATACGGAAGCTGCGCATATACGGAAGCGCGCATATACGGAAGGGCACATATACGGAAGGGCACATATACAGAAGCACGCATATACGGAAGGGTGCATATATGGAAGGTGCATATACCGAAACTGCGCATATACGGAAGGGTGCATATACGGAAGCGCGCATATACAGAAGCGCGCATATATGGAAGCTAGTGCATATACGGAAGCGCGCATATACGGAAGCGCACATATACGGACGTGCGTATATACGGAAGCGTGAATATACGGAAGGTGCGCGCATATACGGAAGTGTGCATATACGGAAGGGCACATATACTGATGGCGCATATACGGAAGCTGCACATATACAGAAGGTGCATATACGGAAGGGCACATATACCGAAGCTGCGCATATACGGAAGGTATACGAAAGGTGCATATACGGAATCTGCGCATATACGGAAGAGAAGATATACGAAAGGTGCATATACGGAAGCGCGCATATACGGAAGGGTGCATATACGGAAGGTGCATATATGGAAGCGCGCATATACGGAAGCGCGCATATACGAAAGTGTGCATATACAGAAGTGCGCATATACGGTAGCATGCATATTGCATATACAGAAGCGCGCATATACGGAAGCGTGCATATGCACCTTCCGTATATGCACAACTTCCGTATATGCACGCTTCCGTATATGCACCTTCCGTATATGCGCGCTTCCGTATATGCCAGCTTCTGTATATGCACCAGCTTCCATATATGCGCGCTTCCGTATATGCGCAGCTTCCATATATGCATGCTTCCATATATGCGCGCTTCGGTATATGCACCAGCTTCCGTATATGCACCTTCCGTATATACACCCTTCCGTATATGCGCGCTTCCGTATATACAATATGCACGCTTCCGTATATGAGCGCTTCTGTATATGTACCCTTTCGTATATGCGCGCTTCTGTATATGCACCTTTCGTATACCTTCGCTTCTGTATATACGCAGCTTCCGTATATTCACCTTTTGTATACCTTTCGTATATGCGCAGCTTCCGTATATGCATGCTTCCGTATATGCGTAGCTTCCGTATATGCACCTTTCGTATACCTTTCGTATATGCGCAGCTTCCGTATATGCACGCTTCCGTATATGCGCAGCTTCCGTATATGTGCCCTTCCGTATATGCACCTTTCGTATATACACAGCTTCCGTATATGCACGCTTCCGTATATGCGCCATTCCGTATATGTGCAGCTTCCGTATATGTGCCCTTCCGTATATGCACCTTTCGTATATGCGCAGCTTCATTATATGCACAGCTTCCGTATATGCGCGCTTCCGTATATGCGCCATCAGTATATGTGCCCTTCCGTATATGCGCGCTTCTGTATATGCGCCATCAGTATATGTGCCCTTCCGTACATGCACGCTTCCATATATGCGCGCTTCCGTATATGCGCGCACTTTCCGTATATGCGCGCTTCCGTATATGCGCCATCGGTATATGTGCCCTTCCGTACATGCGCGCTTCCGTATATGAGTGCACCTTCTGTATATTCACGCTTCCGTATATGTGCACGTCCGTATATGCGCGATTTCGTATATGCGTGCTTCCATATATGCACCAGCTTCCGTATATGCACCAGCTTCCGTATACGCGCGCTTCTTTATATGCGCGCTTCCGTATATGCACCCTTCCGTATATGCGCAGGTTCGGTATATGCACCTTCCATATATGCACCCTTCCGTATATGTGCAGCTTCCGTATATGCGTGCTTCCGTATATGCAGCTTCCGCATATGCAGTAGCTTCCGTATATGCACGCTTCCGTATATGCGTGCATCATCCGTATATGCAATGTTCGTATATGCGCGCGTCCGTATATGCGCGCTTTCGTATATGCAACAGCTTCCATATATGCGTGCTTCCGTATATGCAACAGCTTCCGTATATGCGTGCTTCTGTATATGCACCCTTCTGTATATGCGCACTTCCGTATATGCACAGCTTCTGTATATGCGCTTCTTGAAAATAAGTATAAGAAAACCAATATAATTTGAAAAAGATTGTATGATAACTTGAATTGAGATGTAATTCTCAAAATAACTAGAATTAGATAACATATATATCATGGTTAACATTTGTATCGAGTTATAATACATTAGATATTTTAAGTTGGTTAATAATTATTTTGGAAACTAAGTTAATGAGATGCGAACGTATTTTTTTATATATTATTTTTTAAATATCATTTTTTTACAAGATTTGTGTAATAACATTAAGATTTTCTTAAAAAAAATTCATTTTTTTAGACCCATTTTAATTATAAATTAACAAAAAATAAATACTATCATCTTATTTATTACACTAATTCTTTTTATATTATTGAAGGATTTAATATAAAAATATTAATGTAACCAATACTAACAAAATATTATTAAACCATTTTTATTATAAAAAATGAAATATCAAATTTTCATTTATATTAATATTTTAAATACACCTCCCTCGGATGGGTTGTTTCCAGGCTCAGAACATGGACAGATTACGGGGAAGCCACTTGGCTAGACAGTCAACCACTTGGTGCCTGATCAGACCCACCCCCCCTCATCCATCACCTCATGGCTTTATAGCTCCCGTCGTCACTCTTCAAACATCACTTGCAGCCATCTTGTCGCACGCTCAGCTGCGTGGGAGACTTCATGAAGCTGGGCAGAATGCTTACTCAGTCCCATCCGCACCTCAACAATGACGCTCCTAAGGCCATGCCCGGGCGCGCTGATATTCATTTTCTCCTTCGACGTCTCCATTTCCATCTCTTCCTTGCTCTCAATTACTTCCTCCCCTCCTGGTGCGACGTCCACTCGGCTTCCCGGAGTTTTGGTTCGTGCCTCTCCTTTTTCTTGCACCTCCTCTGCGCTCTCCATCCCAAGTCGACTGTAGTCACCGCCATGCCATTACTTAGAGGCAAGTCCAAAAGAGGGGCAGCCTGGTAAGTTGCTAGAGGAAGGGAGGCGCCCAACTTTGACTCTCCCCCTGAATCTGAAGGCATCCCCTTCCTGACTCCTGTCGAAGCTCCCACCCCTACTCAACTTCTTCATGAGACCACCCTGGACCTATCCCCTCTCTCAAATCCTTTCGCCTGCAGAATTGAGTGGTTTGACACCTTTGGTAATTCGTTGGGCTTCACGCCTCCACCCCCCTCCCCTCCTCGTCGTCCTCCACCTCCATCTTCTCCCCCTCACCACCCCTCATCGCTCCCTCTGCTCCCTCTATTTATCCATCCTCCTCTTTCGACTCTCTGTTGTCCCCCCCTCTCCGTTTAACTTGTGACAGCTCTGCAAACCGAGCAACTATCATGGTTTCATTGGACGACATCAAGAGGGGCCTAGGGGATGTCAAGTCAGCCTTACTCGAACTGCGAATCAGAGAATCAGAATGTTGGACCCGTGTGGACCTTTTGATGTCCTTGCTACAAGACCTCCGGCAAGCCATCGCGGACTGAGATAGGCTCGACAGGGGAGAATCGCAGGTGCACCAAGCCTTCACTGGGTATATGCACGCTTTCGTATATGCACCTTCCGTATATGCGCACCTTCCATATATGTACCGCTTCCGTATATGCGTGCTTTCGTATATGCGCAGCTTCCATATATGCGTCGCTTCCGTATATGCATGCTTTCGTATATGCATCAACTTCCGTATATGCGAGTTTCCGTATATGCACCAACTTCCGTATATGCTTGCTTCTGTATATGCACCTTCCGTATATGCGCAACTTCCGTATATGCGCGCTTCCGTATATGCACCTTCCGTATATGCGTGCTTCCGTATATGCGCGGCTTCCGTATATGCACCACTTCCGTATATGCGCGCTTCCGTATATGCGCGCTTCCGTATATGCGCAGCTTCTGTATATGCACGCTTCCGTATATGCACCAACTTCCATATATGCGCAGCTTCCGTATATGCGCGCTTCCGTATATGCACCAACTTTCGTATATGCACCTTCTGTATATGTGCAGCTTCCGTATATGCACCAACTTCCGTATATGCACCTTCCGTATATGCGCATCTTCCGTATATGCACCAGCTTCCGTATATGCGCAGCTTCCGTATATGCACCAACTTCCGTATATGCACCAGCTTCCGTATATGCGCACCTTCGGTATATACGCAGCTTCCGTATATGCACCTTCCATATATGCGCACTTCCGTATATGCGCGGCTTCCGTATATGCGCACCTTCCGTATATGCGCCGCTTCCGTATATGCTCGCTTCTGTATATGCGCAGCTTCCGTATATGCGTGCTTCCGTATATGCACCAACTTCCGTATATGAACGCTTCCGTATATGCACAACTTCCGTATATGCACCTTCCGTATATGTCCACCTTCCGTATATGCGCAGCTTCCATATATGCGCGCTTCCGTATGCGTACCTTCCGTATATGTACCTTCCGTATATGCGCGCTTCCGTATATGCACCTTCTGTATATGCGCGGCTTCCGTATATGTGCACCTTCCGTATATGCGCCACTTCCGTATATGCGCGCTTCCGTATATGCACCAACTTCCGTATATGCGCGCTTCTGTATATGCGCAGTTTCCGTATATGCACCTTCCGTATATGCGCACCTTCCGTATATGAGCCGCTTCCGTATGCGCACCTTCCGTATATGCACCTTCCGTATATGCGCGCTTCCGTATATGCGTCACTTCCGTATATGCACCTTCTGTATATGCGCACCTTCCGTATATGCACCGCTTCTGTATATGCGTGCTTCCGTATATGCGCAGTTTCCGTATATGCACCAACTTCCGTATATGCACCAACTTCCGTATATGCGTGCTTCCGTATATGTACCTTCGGTATATGCATGCTTCCGTATATGCGCGCTTCCGTATATGCACCTTCCGTATATGCACGCTTCCGTATATTTTGTAATATGACCTAGTTTGGATTATTCCTCGTTGTAGCCTTGGGATAATTTTAATCATCCTAAGAAACCATGTTGTCCTCTTGTGTGTTCATATTTCTTTATACCTTTAAGTCTATAATTTAAAGAATTTAAACATTTTGTATAAAAGAATTATATATAGAGAGTTAGTCTTAATAATGATTACAATAAATATTTGGTTTCTTTTTTTGTTCATTTGAGACATCTAGCAAGAATGAGAGTACCTCTTAAAAATCACCAACAAACCATTTTAAATGATATGATTTTTTTTAAATAATAATGATGATTCAACTTACATTCATTAGTAAAAACCAATAATAGTTATAAGTGAGTGAAGGCTTGGTGCACCTGCGATTCTCCCCTGTCGAGCCTATCTCAGTCCGCGATGGCTTGCCGGAGGTCCTGTAGCAAGGACATCAAAAGGTCCACACGGGTCCAACGTTCTGATTCTCTGATTCACAGTTTGAGTAAGGCTGACTTGACATCCCCTAGGCCCCTCTTGATGTCGTCCAATGAAACCATGATAGTTGCTCGGTTTGCAGAGCTGTCACAAGTTGAACGGAGAGGGGGGGACAACAGAGAGTCGAACGAGGAGGATGGATAAATAGAGGGAGCAGAGGGAGTGATGAGGGGTGGTGAGGGGGAGAAGATGGAGGTGGAGGATGACGAGGAGGAGAGGGGGGTGGAGGTGTGAAGCACCAACTTCCGTATATGCGCACTTCCGTATATGCGCAGCTTCCGTATATGCACCTTCAGTATATGCGCACCTTCCGTATATGTGCGCTTCCGTATATAAGCCGCTTCCGTATGCGCACCTTCCGTATATGCGCGCTTCCGTATATGCGTCGCTTCCGTATATGCACCTTCCGTATATGTGCGCTTCCGTATATGCGCAGCTTCCGTATATGCACCAACTTCCGTATATGCACGCTTCCGTATATGCACCAACTTCTGTATATGCGTGCTTCCGTATATGCACCTTCCGTATATGCACGCTTCCGTATATGCACGCTTCCATATATGCGTGCTTCCGTATATGCACCTTCCGTATATGCATGCTTCCGTATATTTTGTAATATGACCTGGTTTGGATTATTCCTCGTTGTAGCCTTGGGATAATTTTAATCATCCTAAGAAACCATGTTGTCCTCTTGTGTGTTCATATTTCTTTATACCTTTAAGTCTAGAATTTAAAGAATTTAAACATTTTGTATAAAAGAATTATATAGAGAGAGTTAGTCTTAATAATGATTACAATAGATATTTGGTTTCTTTTTTTGTTCATTTGAGACATCTAGCAAGAATGAGAGTACCTCTTAAAAATCACCAACAAACCATTTTAAATGATACGATTTTTTTAAAATAATAATGATGATTCAACTTACATTCATTAATAAAAACCAATAATAGTTATAAGTGAGTAAAGGCTTGGTGCACCTGCGATTCTCCCCTGTCGAGCCTATCTCAGTCCGCGATGGCTTGCCAGAGGTCCTTTAGCAAGGAAATCAAAAGGTCCACATGGGTCCAACGTTTTGATTCTCTGATTCGCAGTTCGAGTAAGGCTGACTTGACATCCCCTAGGCCCCTCTTGATGTCGTCCAATGAAACCATGATAGTTGCTCGGTTTGCAGAGCTGTCACAAGTTGAACGGAGAGGGGGGGACAACAGAGAGTCGGACGAGGAGGATGGATAAATAGAGGGAGCAGAGGGAGCGATGAGGGGTGGTGAGGGGGAGAAGATGGAGGTGGAGGACGACGAGGAGGGGAGGGGGGTGGAGGTGTGAAGTCCAACATATACGGAAGCTGTGCATATACGGAAGCTACGCATATACGAAAGGTATACGAAAGGTGCATATACGGAAGCTGTGCATATACGGAAGCTGCGCACATACGGAAGTTGCGCATATACGAAAGGTATACGAAAGGTGCATATACGGAAGCTGTACATATACGGAAGCGAAGGTATACGAAAGGTGCATATACGGAAGCGCGCATATACGAAAGGGTGCATATACAGAAGCGCGCATATACGGAAGCGCGCATATACGGAAGGGTTCATATACGGAAGGTGCATATACGGAAGCTGGTGCATATACCGAAGCGCGCATATATGGAAGCACGAATATACGGAAGCTGCGCATATACGGAAGCGCGTATATATGGAAGTTGGTGCATATACGGAAGCTGACATATACGGAAGCGCGCATATACAGAAGGTGCATATACGGAAGCGTGTATATACGGAAGTTG
This sequence comes from Picea engelmannii, assembly GCA_009831015.1. Taxonomy (NCBI): domain Eukaryota; kingdom Viridiplantae; phylum Streptophyta; class Pinopsida; order Pinales; family Pinaceae; genus Picea; species Picea engelmannii. The sequence goes on from ML910251.1 coordinate 17,349, forward strand.
CGCATATACGAAAGGTGCATATGCACGCTTCCGTATATGCGCGCTTCTGTATATGCAATATACACGCTTCCGTATATGCGCACTTCTGTATATGCACGCTTTCGTCTATGCGCGCTTGCGTATATTCGCGCTTCCATATATGCACCTTCCGTATATGCACCCTTCCGTATATGCGCACTTCCGTATATGCACCTTTCATATACCTTCGCTTCTGTATATGCGCAGATTTCGTATATGCACCTTTCGTATACCTTCCATATATGCACAGCTTCCGTATATGCGCAGCTTCTGTATATGTGTCCTTCCATATATGCGCAGCTTCCGTATATGCACAGCTTCCGTATATGCGCGCTTCCGTATATGCGCCATCAGTATATGTGTCCTTCCGTATATGCACACTTCCGTATATGCGCGCACCTTCCGTATATTCACGCTTCCGTATATGCGCATGTTCGTATATGTGCGTTTCCGTATATGCGCGCTTCCATATATGCACCAGCTTCCGTATATGCGCGTTTCCGTATATGCACCCTTCCGTATATGCGCAGTTTCGTTATATGCACCTTCCATATATGCACCCTCCGTATATGCGTGCTTCCGTATATGTGCCCTTCCATATATGCGCTTCTTCCGTATATGCACCGCTTCCGTATATGTGCCCTTCCGTATATGCGCCATCGGTATAAGTGCCCTTCCGTATATGCATTCTTCCGTATATGCGCGAACCTTCTGTATATTCATGCTTCCGTATATGCGCGAACCTTCCGTATATGCGCGCTTCCGTATATGCACCTTCCGTATATGCGCGGCTTCCGTATATGCGCACCTTCCGTATATGCGCCACTTTCGTATATGCGTGCTTTCGTATATGCACCTTCCGTATATGCGCGCTTTCGTATATGCACGATTCCGTATATGCACATTCTGTATATGTGCAGCTTCCGTATATGCACAGCTTCCGTATATGCGCGCTTCCGTATATGCGCGCTTCCGTATATGCGCCATCAGTATATGTGCCCTTCCGTATATGCACACTTCCGTATATGCGCGTACCTTCCGTATATGCACACTTCCGTATATGCGCGCACCTTCCGTATATTCACGCTTCCGTATATGCGCATGTCCGTATATGCGCGCTTCCGTATATGCGCAGTTTCGGTATATGCACCTTCCATATATGCACCCTTCTGTATATGCGTGCTTCCGTATATGTGTCCTTCCGTATATGTGCCCTTCCATATATGCGCCCCTTCTGTATATGTGCCCTTCCGTATATGCGCCATCAGTATAAGTGCCCTTCCGTATATGCGCTCTGCCGTATATGCGCGAACCTTCTGTATATTCACGCTTCCGTATATGCGCACGTCCGTATATGCGTGCGTACGTATATGCGTGCTTCCGTATAAGCACGCGCTTCCGTATATGCACGCGTCTGTATATGCGCGCTTTCGTATATGCACCCTTCCGTATATGCACAGCTTCGGTATATGCACCTTCCATATATGCACCCTTCCGTATATGTGTGCTTCTGTATATGCGTAGCTTCTGTATATGCGCAGCTTCCGTATATGTGCCCTTCCATATATGCACCTTTCGTATATCCGCAGCTTCCGTATATGCACCTTCCGTATATGCGCAGCTTCCGTATATGCGCGCTTCTGTATATGCACCTTCCGTATATGCGCGGCTTCCGTATATGCACCTTCCGTATATGCGCCACTTCCGTATATGCGCGCTTCCGTATATGCGCAGCTTCTGTATATGCGCACTTCCGTATATGCACCAACTTCCGTATATGCGCGCTTCCGTATATGCACCAACTTCCGTATATGCACCTTCTGTATATGCGCAGCTTCCGTATATGCACCGCCTTCTGTATATGCGCAGCTTCCGTATATGCACCAACTTCCGTATATGCACCTTCCGTATATGCGCAGCTTCCGTATATGCACCAACTTCTGTATATGCACCAGCTTCCGTATATGCGCACCTTCGGTATATGCAAGCTTGCATATATGCGCAGCTTCCGTATATGCACCAACTTCCGTATATGCACCAGCTTCCGTATATGCGCACCTTCGGTATATATGCAGCTTCCGTATATGCGCGCTTCCGTATATGCACCTTTCGTATATGCGCACTTCCGTATATGCGCAGCTTCCGTATATGCGCACCTTCCGTATATGCGCCGCTTCCGTATATGCACGCTTCCGTAAATGCGCAGCTTCCGTTTATGCACAGCTTCCGTATATGCGCGCTTCCGTATATGCGCCATCAGTATATGTGCCCTTCCGTATATGCACACTTCCGTATATGCGCGCACCTTCC
>WSFP011565229.1:0-10917 GCA_009831015.1 Picea engelmannii
TGCTTGCAAGATTATCTGATGCTCATGATGGGTTACCCTTGGGGGGACAACGTGTACCACGATAGGCATCGACAAGTCAGTGATCAGAGGGTTATACAGACTGAGAGATTCTGCTCCAAGTTCATAAATAGTCGGTTCCTCCGGATATGAGTGTTCTCCTCTCGGAGTTGGCTCGGGCACAGTTTCCCGCGGCTTGGTTGCCTCAAATGACCCCTACTGGTCAAGTCTTCTTCGTAACGATGGCGGTGGTAGCTCTAAATTAACTGGCGGCAGGCCCAGAAGCCTTCGCGACCGGCGGGGCTCTTGATCTTCCATTGTGTGAGAAGATCAATGACATAGTAAGGCTTTTTAACGTTGAAGACCAAGTACACACTAGAAAAGTTCCTATGAGGCAAAGCAAGCAAACTACTAACTAGTTGGAAGAACAGTTACACCAACCAACACTAGAGAAACTTACCAGTGCAAGTGCAACTCAAACACAGAAGCACCCTCCGGGTATACTCTACAAAGTGTGGCCCGATGTCTGCCCTAGGTACCGCGGTATACCCCCGCAGTCACCTGTGTAAGTCCCTAAAATAAAGGCAACTAGGTTGCCAACTCATGAACAATCACCAGGCGGGTACAGTCGACAGTCGAGTGGACCGAAATGAGCAGGGTATCAAGCCTGAAACCTATCAAGGGTATCGAAAGCAAGTGTTCTGGAAGACGACTGAGGACCTCGAATGGATTAGAGACCCATAAAGCTCCATGGAAAATGCGATCAACAGAATCCCAAGTCAAGTCCTCTATATGCGTTCCCCACTACACTTGGTCCGGCTTTGGAGGGGTTATCTTCGCTACCTTTCTGCACACGACCTCATGTTTAGCCCCTGTGTTAGATTGGGGTCCCGGATAATTTCCACATTCACTGGACTTTTTTCACTCCCTAGCTCAGACTCGTTTGTTTGTTTTATAGCCTTGAAGAGTTTCCTCTCCAACCTAAATCAAGGCTCTAGCCTAGACTAGTTGATGGACCCTACAAACATAAAGTCTAATTGATTTTAATTAAGCGTTAATTTTAAGTGGCTTGTCTTAAGTCAAGGGAATGGAAATGAAACTAGTGGTGTGTTTTAAGAGACAAAAGAGAAGAACAATAACTGAAACTAAAAGAAAAATTACTTCTTTTTTAACAAATAAAGATTTGCAATTTGAAACCCCTTTAACAAAATTTTCGTAACTAGTTTTTCTAAGATCTTTTAAAAGAAAAACCTAAAACTGAATTTTGCTCGACTACGAGCTACTTAAAGTTCTAAGCATTCAGTAAAGAACTTAAAGAAAAGAACTATTTTTCCTGACAAGTAAAGACAACTAACCTAACTACTTAACCAAACAAAGAAATGAAATATTTTTACTTTTATTTTGGTTTATGCTTCAAAATAAGAAACTTGAAAATAAATTATTTTTCTTTTCTTCTAAAGCAAGCAAAAGGGAAAAAGTGAAGACAAGACAAGACCAAAAGTTGACTTCTGGTCCACTACGGATCGCAGGGAGTCACTAACGATACCAAATAGGCCGATCAGAAAAGACTCACAGACTCGTCTAAAACCCTTTCAAAGAAAACACAAGAAATTTCTAAAAGATAAAGAAACCGACGTCAAACCCAGGCTAAAGACTGTAACAACAAAGACCAGTACTAGATCAAGAAATCCCTGAGAAGTGTGACTTCAAATAGGGAAGAGGTTGATTTCCCCTTCTTAAGGAAAAGGTTTCCTGACACAGGCACGCTACTAACACTTAATAAGCCTTTGTATGTACGCGGATTGTCCAAAGGTAGGGCGTGTATGTATGCGTGCAGACCCACTGCAGGCCACGTACACCTCTGAAACTTCTCTAAAAAGAAAAACTAATAGTCAGGTTGATAAGGGAGGGAGTACTAGTATGGTAGACCAGAATCCCTTAAAGACTCAACAACTTACAGAAACTCAAAAAAAGGTAATCAAACCAATTAAAACACCCAAGAAATATCCCCTAAAAACCCTAGAGCTTCCCCAGTACGGTCACCAGTTCTGCTATAGCGAGAAAACCCCCCTATGGACTACACTAGGGTTCAACATGTAGGCAAATATAACCGTCTAAAAGTCTATTACTTTTTATAACTACCCCAACTATACCCCACATTCATGCATGAAATACAAAGTAAAAGATCTAGTAACTCTACCTTAAACTCCGCGTCCGGTGTCGATCCTTTCGCGTTCGATTGCTCCTCAACTACAAGTCTCCTCCCAAGGCTGACCTGCATTCACAAAAAGACAAACGAGAAACTACAAACATGCATCTCATATATGAATTAGTGGGTTAGATGTAATAATAAAACATGAATCAAACATAAAGATTGAACACATCATATGGCGGGACAGAAAAAGTACTCCTTTTATTAGAATCACAAAGTTTACTTACAATGAGATCAACGACTGCTCCTCGAACCTGGCCTGGGCTCCTCTTTACCAAGCTCCAACTGCGCTTCCACGTATCTTTATCCTCTCACACTTCTCTCTTGGGAAATGGCATAGGATTATAATGGATGAAAAAGGCAAGAATAGGCAATTCTGGCACAAAACTCACAAGGTGGATGCAAATTCTTGGGGCAAGGAGGGGATGTGAAACGGGCAGAGTTTCATTGTTCTTATGCTTGGCTTGTGAATGAGACCCCGACACCTACTTTTATATGACAAAAGGATGGTTATTCGGTTGGGTGACGGGCTATAGGCGGTGGAACAGTTGGAAAACTACCCAATAGCCCATAATCTCAACGAATTCCTTGCAACTTTTTAATTTTTGCAACTTTTGTCATCATACGCGGGCTGTAATGGTGCAGCTAGCGTACATATGTGGGAATTAATGGTGTATATAGAATACGCACGCAGGCAGTAATGGTGAAGCCAACGTACATACGCGGGCAGTAATGGTGCAGGTCGCGTACATCTTCAAAAATAGTGTTTTTAAGAAGAGTTGTTCAGTGATGGCTTGGAAAAAATAGCAAGTAAGATGACATGATGCCATGTATGCATGTATGGTGCAATTTAGGGTTATAACAAGGTCTCTCTTGAATCTCCGACAATGGCTTTGTTGAATTTCCATAAACTTTTTCTTAGTTTATTTTCTTCTTCTGCACTCATTTTGGTCTCTTGAATTAGGTGATCTGAGGATTTTGAATTCGGATTAAGTCTCTGACAACAACCGACTTTGGGTCGCTGCCTAAACCCTTGCAATTCGAGGAGACCAAAATCATTATTTAGGAAGGTTTGGAAGAGGACCGCCTTTGGATGCAACATTTCATATAGAGCCTTTTGGCAGCTTGACTCCTCCCAACATTTTAACTATTGTTTGTTATGAACCCAACATAATATCCTTGTTGGATTGTTATTCTCAAACTATTTTACTACCTTTTGCCCATATCTTCTTGGTAGATTTTCCTTAGATTATCTATCTTATTGTTCTTATTCCCTTGTTCTCTCGATCTCTAAATTGTATTTCGCCTCTGAGAAATTCACTTATGCATCTCTAAAATGCTCCATTTCTTCCATCCTTGGATCAGAAAGGGTTAGAACTTCCTTCACTGGGACATCAAAAAGAACTCGTTTCTCTTCTCGATGTTTCGTGGGAACTTTAACTCTAACCAGAGGGGACCCAAAGGAGAGTTGGACTGAAGGAGGTTCCTTGTGGGATAACCCATCACCATGAAGGACCATAATACCTTCCTCATCGCTATTCACAAATTAAGATAAAAGTTCACAACTATTTTTTTGAGAACAATCTACTACTTGTCGAGGGTTTTCTGGATCTTTAAGAGGGGGATTTGACCCTCCATGAGAAGGTCCAACAGAGGAACCAAAAGGGGATGGATTCCTACTTCGACCAGAGCCAAACTTCCTCAAAATTGTATGCCACTGATATTCCTTATTCACACCAAAAGGAAGAGTAGTGTCCACTTTCTTACAATTTTTCATGAAATGCCCAAATTCATGTCAAATCTTGCACTTAAATGGTAGTTGTTCATAATCAAGTCGTTGCACATGTTTCCAAATGTCCAGACAGATAAGAATTGATTTAGGAATCCCCTTCTCAAGATCTACTTCAACACAAATCCTCACGCAAGAAAAATATTCTTCTTTGGTTCAACCCAATCTATATATCTTCCAATGGAGTTCCTATGCAACTAAGGGCATCATTACTCCAGCAGTGAAGAGGGAGATGTGGAATCCGAACCCACACTGACACTGCAAATGGGATGTCATTTTTAGAACTACAATAAGGGGCCCATTTGTTAAGGTACATCTCTCTCACTCCCATAAATACAAGACACTATGAAAGATCAGATCTCGTTCTTCCTTATTGTCAAAGAGAAAATAAAAAAAACCCTCTTTGGCAAAAGAAATGATTCAAGGGGAGCCTTTGATAAGAGGCTTCCAATTTTTCTCTAGCCATGTTGCTACAGTCTTTGAGGAGGGCCAAATACAAGTAAATTGACCAATCAAACCATGATAAATGAGAGCAACGTCTTCTTCCTAACAGAAGAAGGTGGAAGCAGAACCTTAGGGATCTCATCCAATTTCTTCACTAAGTTAAATGTTCGAGGCTTCATATTTTTAACTGAGGATGCAATCATCACATGGAAGGCGAAAGCATATTCCTCTAGCGGGGGTTTCCCCCCACCCCCCAATGCTACCATCCATTCCTCTCAAACCAGAGCCTTGGGTTTCAGTCACAATACTCCAGAGCTCAGTCTCAAGACAATTAAACTCTTAGGGGAAAGTCTTTGTTTATACATGGCAAGGGTGATTACATGGTTTCATTTGTCATCCTAATCAAGTACGATGAAGGATAAACTATTACAAGTTTGAAAACAAAAAACCACAAAAAAACATTGTTTAATTAATTAAAGTGGCATATGTAATGAGTTGTGATGATCTTGTTGAGTTGAAGAGGCTTCATTGGTTTAAATGTTTTTTTGAGGTGGACAACTAAGATTTTATTATCTTAAGATGTTTTTTTTGTAACTCTACAAAATATATTATGTTTTCAATTTACTTTAAGCAACTGGCTATTTTCGTGGGTAATTGAGACGAGATTTATTTAGTCACTTGTTTGTAGATGACGTTGTGCATATAGGTTCTGAGATACATCCCTTGTATGTCATATGAGTCAACCTTGTGCAAAACCTCCTTGAAGCTTTCGACAAAATCAAGAAAGGTGAAGGAGGAGGTGAGTTTTAGAGCTAATCCACACTCCACACTCTAGACCTCAATTCCATGTTCTTTACATTACAACAACTCACATTAATTTTTCAATGCTATCCCTTGCTTGACAAAACAGAGTATTCCCACACAAGACAAACACCTTAAGCAATTGCTCACACAACCAAATCAAAGATCACAACATTGTTTTTACATACAATCCATGGCTCCAACCAACACCACCACTTGAAGTAATTTATTAATGAAAAATAAATAAAAAAATGTGCATAAAAGTTTCTAACAATCGGTCTTTAGCAAATGACCCTCCATTCTCTTTAAATAAACATCATGGACCAATCGAGTGTTAGGTCACAGACAAATAATCATTATTATCAAGGAGAATATGAGTTGTCGAATCACTCTATGTCTAGAACATATCGTGAGCATCAAATTACATAACTTCAAATGCATACTAATGCACGTTAAAGAATTCATGTTTACCTAAAGACACATTAGACCAAGTTGACCTTAACTAACTCCTAAGTTTCTAAATATCCCAACATCCCTAGTACAATTCACAAAACTTCATAAAAAAATGGAGCATGATCAATTACTTTAGATCCCAATCTACTAAGACTCAAATTCTAGATCTCAATTCATCGTTATTTGCACTAGAGGATCTCATGAGACCTATATTTCACTACTAGCCACAAAATCTTTATTTGTAAAGGGACGCCCATATCAACACTCATTTATATCACCCTACATGCATATCGTCGATGTCAACCTCCATAAATACAGGTGCTTATGCCACCAAGGCTTCGATACACCTTATCCACTAATGTAAGTGTGAATGTGGCAACCTCATAAAAACTGAATATATATTATTTTTAATTATTTTTTATAATTAACTAGCTTTAAAACAAAGTTGCATAGCAAAATATACTAGCCTCTATGCAGGAATTGAATGTTAAAATTTGCACTTATTGATGTGTCCGAGAGTTATCCATGGACTACTAAATTTTGACAAAAGATCTTGTGTCAAGGAGTAATCCATGGAAAGTGAAGAATAACATTGGCAAAGCAGAGCATGTATTCACATGGATAATCTATGCCTATCAATAAGAAATAGAAGGATATGTATATCTATTTGTCTCTCTATACAAGTCTATGGCATGATACAATATGATCGATACCGTAGTCGTAGTCGTGCTCATCAATATGCAGGGATTTTCATTGAATCAAATCTTTGTTTTTAGTGGAAGAGTTCGGTATTTTTCCCAGTGTGTATGGCAGACTATCAACCCTCATTCTCTTGCTCCACGAAAGCCGCACAACACAGGATTAGAAGTAAGCTCGTACTATCAGCACACAGTTTTCCAGAAAATGTTGAACCACACTTATTTCCCACCATTAATGTGGCAATAACGGGTTGGTTTTAATAACCAGTCATATTTTAATAAAATGCGTTTAAATAATTAAAAAAAAAATTATGTAATGTAAAACTTTGAAAAAAAACTAACAATTTTTTATCTATAATCCAGTAATAGGTGGTCAACGCCCATATCAATCGTTGTATACCTACAAGCAACAGATATAATAATATACATCCATCTCACACACCATAATTAGTATAAATAAAAAACAACCCATATGCCATTCCAATTTTAATAATAACAAGATTAATTTCGTGCCAAAATTTACGAGTATCATTAACATTGTTCTCCAAGACATTCCTCTAGTTTTCCAAAATAATAATTTTAAATTACAATTTATCTTTTCATAATTCAATTTCATAAATATTAATTTATATTTTTAATTGTTATTATTATTATTATTATTAATTTACCATTTATTTCTTCTTTATTCAATTTCATAACTTTACATAACATTTTAAATTTAAAAAAAAAAAATCATTTTTAAACATAGTTATAAACAAATTTAATTTACTATTTATTTGTTTCTTATACAATTTCATAACTTTACCTAGTAACAATTTAAATAAAAATTGGATTAATATCATTAGACTTGTTGTTGGAGAATTGGAAAATTCGATGTCGCTCCTATACTTTGTGGTCACGATTAGGCTTTAGTTGTATCCGCTTTCTCTTCTACAACTCGACCTCCTGGTTGTTGTTGTTGTTTCTCTCCCATTATAGAGATGTCGATCCCAATCTTCGTAACAATGTTGTTCAACCATGTGTGCCTTCCTCTTCCAGTCCTATGGGAAGCTCCTCTGTTTCATTCATCAAGGTTGTTAAATCTTAGAGGCATGCTCGTTCTCCCCCCTCTACTCCTTTTTCAGTTCAAGAAGCCCCAACGATTTCTCTTCTCATGGGTCAGGAAGCTAAATATGAGGAGGATTATTTCCAGGCAAATGCTTTAATTTGTCGATTCAATGGTCTTTGGCCGTGGTTAGTGGATCTCAACCCTTTGGAAACCTCTGATTAAGGAAGATTTGTTCATTCACCCTTGTCTGAGGGGTTTCTTTATCGTTGAGTTCGATATTGCAAAAGATAGGGATATGATTCTTGAATATTTCCCTTGGTTTTGGGGAAACTTAGATTTGTGTATAATACCCTCGATTCCTTGTTTCAATCCTCTAATGATTGTTCTCTCTTCTGCTCCAGTTTGAGTCAAAATTTTGAATCTTCCCCTGAATTTTTGGGGCACATCTTCTCTTTAATCTATTAGATCAACATCAGGGAAGTATCATTTTGCAAGTAAAGAAACTAAAATTCACAACATAACTTCATATGCCATAATTTGTGTGGAAATGGACTTTAGTAAAGGGTTTCCAACATAAATTATTTTGACTTGCAAAAACTACTTTTGGACTCAAAAGATGGACTATGAAAGAATTTCCCTGTGATGTAGGGTTTGTTTTGAAACAAGGCATATAGCAGGACAATGCCCTAAGGGAAACAGGAAGGCTAGGAAGCACCAACATAAATCAACCTGGTGGGATGGCTCCAATGAAGATCACCAACTATCTATAAAAAACTGTGGGAAATCTTCTCAAGACCCACATTCTTCTAGCCGTGATTCTTCCACAACCGGAGATTTGGTACACCATTACAATGGTGTGCCTGCTCATGAGATTCCTCCAAATCAACCAAATCTGGTTCCCCAATTAAAGAATAAGGTTTCATATTCTCTTGATTCAGGATTAGAAAGAAAGGTTCTCCCCAGCTCCCATCCCTTAGTAAGTTGGGCAGATGAGGCTGATAAAGACGAAGCAACAAAGAAAACAAGTCCTCTAGATCAGGAAAATTTGGGGATGGTTGGATTAGCAATGGCATCACCATTTGTCAAAGAAGTTTGGATGGTAGTTGGGAAGAAGAAAAAGACTCCATCAATACTGCAACCAATGGTGACAAGAAGTCGATCTCGAAATCAAACAAAATCATGTATTGCTTTTGTCGATTATTAGGCCAACAATTTGTCTGAATATATTCATGTAAGGACTTATGAAATTTAGTTTTTTTTTAATATCTAGCAATATAGGCTAGTGAATTTTGAACTCGGGTTGATAAGACCTAGTATTAAACTTTGGATATTTTTGTTATGTACTACTTGACGATGTTGTTAATACTTTTATAAATACAATCTTATAGGTTCCTGTTAAAAAAATAACAATTTAAATAAAAAATTGTTATTTTAAAACAAGTGTTGCATGGCAACTTAGTCCATGTTGAGTAATGAACTAAGTTGCTATGCAAGTTTTGTAGAAATTAAATAAATTAATAAAAATTAAAAGTATGATACATCACTATAAATGTAATAATAATATTTTTTTTTTATATATTTTAATTATATGAAAAACATTTAGTTTCTATACATAAGTGCAGATTTTAATTTTTTTAATAACAAATCATTACTGAAGATTTTTCTTTTCTAAATTAATTAATAATTATTTCTTGTGAATTTTAAAGAAGACTTTTTGTATCATATGTAAAATAAGACATTGGAACTGTGCTATAAAATGTAACATATAAATAAAAGTGGATCATCACAAACGACACTCTCATTTTTAAATGCTTCAAATAAAATCCTCCCCACATATTCTTCTTCTCTTTTTTTTATAGATTTCTATGAAATGGCTTGAAAAAATAATAAACTTTGAACTAATGTATACGCATTGACACTCTCTTTTTAATGCTTCAAAAAAACATCCTCCCCACATACTCTTCTTCTCTCTCTTTTTTTTTTAATAGGTTTCGATGAAATGGCTGAAAAAATAATAAACTTTCAACTAATGTATACGCATTGTGAAAGCTGGGTTAGAACTATATATCGTAATACAAGTTCAATACATGTTTAAACAGACAACTACACTTTGTTTTAATTAATAAAACAGACTTTATTTTAATTAATAAAACACTTCAGATATGCAAATCATTCCCATGATATTGTCTAGACTTTGTTTTAATTAATAAAACACTTGAGAGATGAAACCATTACCATGAGATATGGAAATCATTCCCATGATATTGACTAGACTTTGTTTTAATTAATAAAGCACTTGAGAGATGCAAACCATTACCATGATATTGTTGGTGATCATAATAAGTTGTTCAAACAAAGGCATAAAAAAATCCATGTCTAAAAATAGATATTTAATGGATATCTAGTAAGTTTAAAATCTATATACAATGTCTGCCCAATAAATGTATGTAATTGAATAAGGATTTCAAATATATCTTTAATAAGGAGTTGACATAAGATACACATATCTGTTGATGTTTGGACAACATCGGGAAGACATTTTTTAAAGATAATAATTAATAATATAATTATTAATTGATTATTAACTATAGTATATAATAAGTAAATAATAATAACAAATAGTTATTGATTATTCAAGGGACGCATCCTTTCATGGATGGTCACCTTATGTTCCCTATATATGGAACACTCATCATTGTAATAATATATCGATCATATCTCATATGAAGAAAACCAACATGGTATCAGAGCAGGACTGGGCCTCACTCCCTCATAGGAGGGCCCAGGTAAATATAAGAAAATAAAACTGTGTAATATAAAGGCCAGATGAATTTTGTTTCCAATGGCACTACTAGCGAGTGCAATGGCATCTCGTCATTGGTATGTGGTGGCTCGAGCTGAGTCTGATCCTGATCATCATCGGATTTTAGAAAAGGTCCATAAGGTGTCTCTTCAAGTAAATTCACAGGGGCCTCTATATTAAGCCATTGGGCTGCTCGATAAATTCCTTCTGCGTTTTTGTTGTAACAACAGATATTTGTTGGTGCACCCTTGCTTGTGGATATTCCTTTGGCAATAGTGTGACTCGCCTCTATTTTAGATCACTACCTCCTCTCATATCTAGACCATGGACATGTTAATTATCCGCAGGGGAAATCACTCTCATATGGTTGACTGTAGGCTCGTTAAACATCAAACACACATTGCCTAGGAGTACAAATCTATGTGTGTGGTGGAGCACTCTTAGTTGTTAGCAATCAGTGTCATGGTGTCGAAGATCGTGAGCCTGACTTCGTCAATTTACACATTTCGAGCATATTCGTTACTTGCAAGTGGGCTCTGCGTTGTGCCTCTCAAAAACCACTTACAACACCATAAATCCTTAGTTGTTGAGGATTCTTCAAAGGCTCTTGTCAAGGATTGTGAAGCTTCTATGCAATCAAAATTTCATGGGGAAACTGGCGTTGTTTTTTGT
>WSFP011565238.1:0-10916 GCA_009831015.1 Picea engelmannii
TCCTTCTCTTGCATACTCTCTCTTGTGAAAATTTGAATTTTCGTAGTGGATATGTTACACTTGACCAAGAACATATCCATGTTATTGCATTGGCTTCATTGGAAGCTTGTTTCTGGAATTTCGATTTTATTAGGCTTGTCGTAGGGAACCCAGAACAAAGTAGTCGAAGCCATCCTGGTTAGCTAGGAAGGGTAGGTGAGGAGCTGAGGAGGTGCGTCGGTCGCGACCACTCTGTCCCAGGGTGGGGGTGGCGCGTCAGCGAGGAGGCATGAGGGAGCAATTGGGAGGGCAAGGCGTAGAATCAAGCCTATACCGAGCTCTAAGCACAGAGGGGCAACGTCGTAGAATCGTAGAGAGCTTGTCTGCGAAGGAGGCAAGGTGAGAGTGAGGGGAGTGAGCACGAGCGACTAGAGGAAGAGCACGAAGGAGAGGGGGTCACGTCCAGTGCCATTATAGTTGTTGGATTGTTGGAGCGTGGGAGCTACAAAAGGTTGCAGAGAGCGCGTGGATGAGGGGCAGGGGCCATGGGCGTAGTGAATGCGCAGCACCTCGGGGGGGTGTGAGGTGGCATGTGGCAAGCGTCTACTCATCACGACTCGTGCTAGGAATATGGGTGTGGGCGTGTTCACCCGCATCCAAGGTATATTTGAATAATAATTATAATATGTGGATTTTAATATTTGTTTAAATTAAATAATTGAGTGATCAAATTAACTTGGAAATTAGAGTTTTCTATAATTAATTAATTTATAATTAATCAAGGTTTAATTTTGTGGATTTCATACAATGAAGTAGTTATAAAGGCAAATAGAAATCGTGATTGAATTTATGGCATTAGAAAGTGATGTTTTGTTTGTATATATTAAAGATTCAAATGTACTTTGTATTCTTTTTCAAATGGTTACTATCGACTAGGTTTAATTCTTGGATACTTGTATTTGATACTTTAAGATAATACTTAAAGGTAGGCATTCAACTTACGATGCCAACAAATCATGACATCATAACTTTTATATACATATTATGGATTTAAACCCACTTCCATGTTCTCTTGAAATGATCCAAATTCAAATCTGAGTGAATATAAAGTTGGTGTTCATGTATACAAGTTCACTAAGTTTAAAGAGTCGGTGATGAGGGTGAAGGTGTGCATGTGACAACACATATACACCTTCACCTCCCACTACTCACACCATACACATACACACCTTCACCCACCCTCTTGGAAGTGAAGGTATGTTGTTGATTCACCTACATGCACAATACATATGCACTCAACAATAAAGATATTCACATGTATTCACGCATACTAGCATTCAGACTTTAAAAAAAGCTAATAAGAAAAGAAAGTGTAAGTAAACAATATTACAATAATATAAATGAAGAAGGTTAAGCATTATACGATTTTGACATTTTCTAGTTTGTCGTCATTAGAATCTAGAATCTCATCAGAAATCTTTACTAAAATTGAAATTTTAAATTGATAATATTGTTATTTTTAATGCGAAAACAGATTTTGAACCTTCAAATAAAATATTTACAATTTCATCCCTTTAAAATTATTCTTACCAAATTTTTAATAAAAAAGTCTATTTCACTCTTCATTATTTTAAGCGACAAGAAAAAACCATTTTCTCGCGCATTTAGATTCCTAAATATAAAACTAAAATTCTTTGATACATCCCCTGCATTAAATTTTATCATGGTTGAGTTGGAGGGAAAAAGTCATGACTAGTGAGAAAGTAAAAGAACACGTGCATTTAGCAAACATACAATGGAGTGTGAGTTGTCATTGTTGTCTTGTCTCCCTCCATTTAAGAGCTGGAGTATTTAATGGGCATCCTTTTGTATAAATAAAGTATCTCATGTCGTTTAAATATTTTTTAAAGATCATGTTAGGTTTTGTTTTAGAAAGGTGGAGTTTCCAAGATTGTATAAGCACGACAACGAATAGAAATTTTCCTGGGAAGGTCAACAATGGCATGCGTGACAACAAATACAATTTGTAACCTTATTACGACCAATAACTCCCGTTCACATTGAAGGAGCGACATTAATGGGAAGAGAGTGTTCAAATTATTTTAAATAATATATTTTTGGATGGGTGTATTTGTTTGGAGGTGTAGTAGATTTAGTTACAAGAGAGAAAGGAGGTAAATTTTGAGGGTTAGTTTAATTGGTTAATGTGGTTATTGTTAGAATATTGTTAGTAATTTGATATGTTGTGTATGTTTTTTATTCGATTTTTACAAGGTTTTGTGTATTAAGTTTATATTGTTTGTCATATGTGGAAAGAGTTATGGTCTTGAATCTTGATACAGTTAATGAGTAGGGTAATTGTCGTAGAGGTTTGCAAACAGTTAATATGTTATATGCGTAGTTAATGGTGGGCATTTTGAAATGATGGTGGTAAACTCCAGTGGACAACTTTTTAGTGTTGGCTTACCCTGGGAGCATAATTCACTCAAGCTTTGTTGGAAGGTTGCGATTAGATCCTCAACCACTCTAACCCGCATCATTGGCTCTCTCCCTCTCAAGTTGCTGAGGGTAAGGGAACAGGGAAGGGTTTGTCAAGGTAGGGGGTCTCCATGGAGGAGTGGAGCTCAACATGGGGGTATGTCTATGTCTGCGGAAGAAATGGAGAAGACAACCATTGTTATGCCAAGTCGTTGTGTTGTTGAGAGTGGGCAGCCAACCGAGTTGGCAACACAATCAAGTCTAGATGAAGCCCTTATTTGGGGATGTTGGGTGGAATGGGTTGAGTAAGAGGATGATCTCAAGGGAGGAACTCAAGCTCGGTGTGAAGTCATTGGTGAGGTTTCAATCAAAAAGGAAGGTCATCCTCCCATACAGCTCCAACAGATTCAACCCGAGGACAACTATAACTGCGAAGAGTCCAAGGAATTTCGCTTAGCGAAGGAGCAAATGCAGTTGATCTTCGAGGTCAGAGGGGAAGTTGCGAATTTGAAGTTCAAAGTTGAGCAGTTGGGTACCAAGCTAACATTGTTGTTGCCTTTATGCTATCGCTTTTGCACCCTAGGCATGCCCGAGATTTGGTCACTCGGGTCGTAGTCTTCCCAGATATTCCTATCCCATTGCAGTCAAGCCGCCTGATCAGCCTACCTGGAGGAAAGGATAAGGACAAGCTCCCAACAAATTATGGTTTCACACCATAACCCTGTAGTCTCGGTTTCTTATTTTAATTTAGTTTTGTATCTATAGTCTACTATATACCTAGGACTTTCATAGAACATCTACAATATTTTGGCCCCTCTGGACATATTTGCATTTTGATCTATGCTAAGACTTGGATTGGTTTCTATTATTGGTGACCCAAGTCTTAAAAAACCATGCATGTAAAGTCATTATTCATATAAAAATAATACAATTTCTAACTTACAAAAAAAATTATATTACTTGTTTGCATTAAGTGTACACTGTTTATTTTACATTATCATTTTTAAACAAGGAAATGTGCTCAAAAGTTTTTCAAAAAGTTATTTATAAAATTTAAGTGTCGTATAATAAAATTTATTTATTAATATTACTTATTTCAAAAATTAACATTTTTAATGAATCAATTTATTTATTTAAAGTGAGGCAAGATTTCTCATAACTCAAACACATTTTTTAAGTTATGATGATCTTGGCCATCCTAAAATGAGTTAAAAATATTTAGAAACAAAATTCCACAGTTCTTATCAATAAAATGAAACAAAACTTTTGACAAAAATTATACTCAATTTAATATAAAATTTTATTAAAAATAATATAATTTTATCCATTTAAATTCTTTCAAATCCATCAATATCCATTAATAAGTTTTTCCATATTTTAAATGGAATAAATTTCAACAAGTTCTAACCAAAACTCGTTGAAAAAAGTTACATCTCATTGACTAATTATCTTACTTTGACCAACACACATGCAAAATGATTTAAACACTATGGTCTAAACTAATTTAGACACATTAATATGTACATGTTATTTAATTGAAAACAACAACTTCTATGCACCTTGGGATGTCCATTTTGTCTTTTACACACATGCCCACGCATGTCATTACAGTTGTACCACACATAGAATTACAATTATATGCACCAAATCTTCCTAAAAAACAGTGAAATGCACAATTCAATTTTACGTCTTTTAAATGTTATTGGGTAATTCAAAGGTTTTAAGGTTTATTATTAATTGAATTAACAAGGAGATATATTAATTGTTTAAATAATATTATGTATTTCAAAGGTTTTAAAGTTTATTATCGAGTGAGGATATATTTAATTTTTTAACTAAGTTGTTTTTGTTTTTCAGGTAAAGTTTTTTTTTTTTTTTTTTTTCATTTTAGTTATTCTGAGTGATGAGTAAAAAAACTTATAGGAGTAAAATTTTATAGTTAAAATTCTTATTAATAAAATGAAATTATGACTTCTAACAAAATTCTTATTTGGTTTGGTGAAATTTTTTACTAAAAAAAATAAATTTATTCACTTATTTATTCCATTTTACTTAAATGATTACTCTTCTTAATCAATTTGTGACATTTGCAATGTCTATTTGATCGATTTTCAAGTATTTTGAGTTGGATATATCTTGACAAATTCCAACAAAGACTCACCGAAAAAATTTGCATCTGGTTGACTAATTATCAACCAACACATACAATTGTTTGTACCGATGAAGTGATTTAAACAATATTGTTGTGAACGATGGTCAAATGGACATGTTTGAACTAATCTTGAACAATTCAATCTGGTAATTATATACATTAAGATGTGCATGTTATTTAATTGACAATAACAACTTCTAGTGCACCTTTGGATGTCCATTTTATTTTTGTATAGGCATGCTCACGCATGTTATTACAATTATACCACACATGGTATTAGAATTACATGCATCAAATCTTTCTCAAATAATAACTATATTAGTTCTTATAATATATTCTACATCGGGGAACCTTGTTCCAGGCATACACAATAATAACATTAATTCTCACATATACGAATCAAAAATTTCGAAAAGAACAAACGTGTAAAGGGTTGTTGTAATGTACACACATTGTGTACTCTTCGTTGTATTATTTATTTGCAGGTATTAAATTGGTGGAGAGTGATCATCTTTGACCAATTCTCCTCGAATTACAATTGAAATATACATATTTAGGTAGGTGATAAAGTGCAATGAAACCTCCTCTGAATATATTCAATGAAAGGGGAAAAATAAAGTGCAAAGTGCTAACTATAATTATAATACACAACAATGTCAATGAGTCCACTAGGAACTCAGGAACTAACTCATATCAATTCCTCTTTGATGAGAGGAAATCATCCCCAACTTTTTTTAAGAATGTCTACAGTCCAACAAAGGACAACATGGATTGTAGGATCTAAATGTTGGTTGAATGCCTCATGGAATACACGAAGGTGAACCTCTTGTAAACTATAAGCGCATGCAACCAATGGTGTTTGGATGGAAGAATAAGTGTCACCCAGAGTTGTGCTACACATGGGGCTATTGAAGGGTAGGTGTAAACATTATAAACTATACTAGATCCATGTGGGGAAGGGAACCATGGACATGTTTTTTTTTTTAAAGTGACATGACACCTTCTGCTTTGGAGCTGAAGTGAGGGTAGTATAGACCAAAGTAGGATGAAGAGTGGGACATAGACTTGATTATTTGAGTAGCATCTCCTTGTTGAAGTCCAAAGCTTGTGGGAAATTTGGTTGTCGTAGGTTGAGATGATTGAGTACCAAATAATAACAAAGGGTTTTGAACTTATGTCAGTTGACTTGTTGGAAATAGTGTAGGATTCACTTCTAGCCATGAATGACCCTATTGTAATCATTACTAGATTGTCTTCCTAGGATTATTAGGAAGACCTAGTCAATGCTCATTTATTATTCATTACTAAGTGGTTAATGTTGACCTAGTCATAGTGGGTCCATAACCCCTCTTGGGGATGACACCCTCGTCTTGGGTTGTGTATAAATACATACACAACTCTCATTTGTAATATCATCTTGAATCATTCATTTGATCTCATATACAAGTAATTCATTCTTTAGACTATGGGCACTATATCAAGTGTTGGGCTCTTTTTTGGTTATAGCTCTCTCTCACTCTCTCTATCTCTCTTGCACATGCGCTTGTGCCATTTTATCATCTACTTGTGAAGATTTACGGTTTGTTGGATTAAGGTTGTGTTCATTGTTTCCATCTGATACTCTCTATTTCTTGTGGATCTCAACATGGTATTAAAGTGGGTGTGAACCTCCCTTACTCTATTAAGCATTGTCCCAATGGATTTTTTCTTAGGTATAAACCCTCCTTTAAAGACATCTCTCCTTCTAGAGTTTCCCTAAAGTTTTTTTTAGGGAGCAATCCCACTTATGAGGCTAGTGTTCTCCTCCTTCATTTTACAGTTGGAGTATTGCATATTTTTCTAAATGAGGTTGTTTTAAAAATGATTTTATTGGCTACTCAAACATTATGGGTCTACTTGCATAGGGTTAAAGTGCCCTTCATTAGGGTTTATATTGATTTATTTCAAACATTTTTCCAATAACAAATCTAAGACTTTTGGTTGGTGGCATCATTATTGTTTTGTGACTATTGAACATAGGTTTTAGACCATTTATTTTCAACAAAAGTTTTCTAGCAATAAATTTAAGAATTTTGGTTGGAGGCATCTCTTTTGCTTTTGTTCAATGGAACCGAAGTTTTAGCCCATTTATTTTCCTTATTTTTGCAACAACGATTTGAGTCTTTTAGTTGATGGCATCATTGTTGTTTTCACTATGGAACTATGGTTTCCTTTTTGTGATGTGAGGCATGATTATTAGCCATGGATTCATAGTGACATTTGTGGGCCTATGACAACTTATCCTCGTGGGGGAGATGAGTACTTCTTCACTTTCTTTAATATTATTTCTACTCATAGGTCTATAAGATCTTCTTCACTTATCTTTATAGATGATTTTCCCATGGCTAACTCTCAACATGTTTTAGTGGAACTTTCTTCTATACCCTTTTCTACAGGCCACCTTCATCAGCTTATGGAAATGTGTTGGTGTGGGAGATATGATGTTCAAGGGGGGATTATATCTTTATTATATGGCTCACGCTAAATATCAAGGGGAGGATTTGTGATGTAATTCCTTCCCTCCAAGGCCTATTGTTTAGATTGAGGGGGGTGGGGGGGTGGGGGGTGTTGAGGTTAGAGTTAACACCATTTTGAACTCGGTATCCATAAACCCTTTCACTTTTGTATCTTAGCCAAGCATAGCCTATATTTGAGATGGGTATCCAAACACCTACTCCCTTTTATATTTGAGTTGGGTATCCATACACTCAATCACACTTGTATTGAGTTGACCACTCTCATTTGTATTAGGTTGGGTATTCATAACCCCACTTTCAAATGTATCGAGATGGGTATCCATAAACCCACTTTTAGTTGTATTTAAATTGGGTATTCATAAACCCACTCCCATTTGTATTGAATTGGGTATTTATGAACCCACTTTCATGTGTATTGATTTGGGTATCTATAAACCCACTCCTTATTTGTATTTGAGTTAGGTATCTTTAAACATACTCTCGTTTTTATATTTCAAACACAACTGAACCTATATTAAGTTGGGTATCCTTAAACCCACTCTCAAATGTATTCTAGTTGGGTATCTATACACAGACACTCAATTGTATATGAGCCACATATCCATACACACACCCTCATTTGTTATATTGGGTATTTGTAAACCTACTCTTAGCTGTATTTGAGTTGGGTATCTATAAACACACTCTCTCGTTTGTAT
This sequence comes from Picea engelmannii, assembly GCA_009831015.1. Taxonomy (NCBI): domain Eukaryota; kingdom Viridiplantae; phylum Streptophyta; class Pinopsida; order Pinales; family Pinaceae; genus Picea; species Picea engelmannii. Next base: position 7,824 of record WSFP011565238.1, read on the forward strand.
TTCATTATTCTTCTCCATGGCCTCCTGCTCATATTATGGGGGGGTGTTGAAAATGGTGTAATATTCACTTTTGACCATGGTTGACCCTATTATAATCATTATTATATTGTATTCCTATGTTTTGTCAAAAGTTGATCTAGTTAATACTCATTTAGTATTTATTACTAGGTGGTTAAGGTTGATCTAATCATAGTGGGCACATAACCCCTCTCAAGGACGACACCCTCCCCTTGAATAATGTATAGAGACATAAACAACTTGCATTTGCAATATCATATTATTCATTCATTTGATATCACATATAAGTGTTTTTTATTTAGCCTACATGCACTATATACAGTGTTGGGCTCATAGTGGGGCCATAGCCCCTCTTGAGGATGACATCCTCCTCTTGAATTATGTATATATGCATAAACAACTCACATTTGTAACATCATATTGATTCATTCACTTGATCTCATATACAAGTGCTTATTATTTAGCCTACACGCACTATATATTATGTTGTTTTTTGGTTATGGTTATGGGTCTCTCTCTCTCTCTCTCTCTCTCTCTCTCGCGCGCGCGCGCGTGCGCGCGCATTGGATGTTCCCATTTATTCCTCTCTCTTTTTTGTCAACAAACTTGTTTAACAACTTGTCACCCATGCTAAGGAGAGAATATGTGATCTAACATATTTTACCATTTGTTTGAAGTCTATAGTTGTTGAAAAACCCATATTATACCCTTTTGTTAATCTAGTATGGCTTGTCAAGAAGCATGTTACATAATATAGTGGCACAACATTATAGTCAACTATATTAATGAAAGGTACAATGGGAAAATGGATAAAAACACCTATGTGTGATAGGCATGGATAAACTTGCTTTCTTTTGCCCATCTAAGATGACATGATTGTAAATGCAATTTGATAGCCAATTAGAGTGATTCAACCAATTATTGAGAAACCAAATTCTCTGGGTTGTCATTGCTAATGATGAGTTGTACACATTTTTTCTTGATTAGAAAATGCAAGTTAAGAGAGATTCTCATCTGAGATCCATATACTACTTAGTTGGGAGGACTAGTCCAGGATTGGAGGAATTGGGAAGATGGGATTTAGGTTCATACATATTCCTCTAGGGAAGTTTATTTGATTACCTATTATAGTTCAACAAGGAGATCCTTGACCTTTTTGGCTTATAAGGCACAACATCCATAATCACAATATCTATATTACTAATGATAAGAGTAGCATTTGCACATCCCCTTGGTTATTGGGACTAGCTTCCTATGGATTGAAACTAATGGTGGTTGTGGAGGTAGGGAAAGCAAATCCATTTACTTGTAGGGGTTGTGGTGGTAGCTTAATATTCGGTGGGGTGATTAACCTTATCTATACTTTTGGAAGCTAATTAAAAGGCATGATCAAATGAATAGATTTAAAAGAGTTATAATTCTAATACGATGTGAATATTCAAACTCGAAATGATCTTGATGAGAATGATATATTTAAAATGCCTTGGCTCAAATTTGATGAAGAATCTATTAAAATTGTCAATGAACTATTCAGTTGAATTTCCATGATTCTACCCAAGTTACAACCATTGTACCACATTGCATCCTTATACCCTAACCGATGGAACCACTTGCATATAACAACTTTAAAATCACCTTGAGTGTTGATTAGAGGTTGGTTGGAGGCTACAAGTTGTCGAGTATGTGTCTTACACCACGTGATATCTTGTTATTCCATGTCTACCTCAACTATAAGGATCTTCTAAGTGTCTACCAAAATAGATTGAATTTTGAAGTGGGATTGAAAACAATAAATCGAGAACTTAAGAATGACCCTATTTAAAGATTTGTCAAACTTAAGGATATAAAGTTTGTTTATTTGGCATGAAAGATTGTTTTTTTTAACAGAAACGATTATTTATATATTTATCAAAAAAAGGCGATCATTACAAAAAGTAGATGCCAATGGCTCTATCATCCAACTTATGCTGAGATTACAGTCTTTCTTGCCGAAACCAGATGTAAACAGTGTCTTTATGTTGTAGACACTTCATAGTTGCCATGTAAAAATGGCTACAAAACTGTGAAGGAGAATTTTATATTTACACTTCATATAAACCTTGATTTGGAGGGGGAGGGACCAACTTCGTCTCGCTGTGGCGCTCTATTTTCTTCAGCTTGGGTTGCGTCTTCATGCTGCTGCGCTTGAGTTGCTCCATCCCAGGCCAGGTCCATGAATCCGAGGGGAATTGAGATGCGTTGATTACTGTTGGCCACCGAGTGGGAGGTGGAAGGGATCTAGGATTCGCTTGTACCAGCTGAGCGTGGACAGTGCTGAGGATTGGCAGGCCGCTGATTTAACTCTTCAATCTGCCGTGTGTTGCGGTTTATGCCTCTCATGGCAATGGCTAATTCTTGATTATGTTTGAATTCCATTCTTTGCATTTGGCATTGCATCTCGACCACGTTTTCTTGAATTGAATGGATTTCTTGCTGCAACTCTCTATGTTGAGTGTCCAACCGGCCTTCAATTCGCCTGCACTCTTCCTGTAATTCTTGAAATTGTCCCTAAATTTCATCTAGTGCACAGGCTGGAAAGGAGCAAGGATCTCGGTTGCTGGTAGTGCTTTGGTGCATGCTGATAAGGTGATCGAGGTAAGCACAGGGCAAGGGCAGAAAAAGAAAGATGGAATCCGAGAGCTCAAAAGTGCAAGTGAAAAATTGAAAAACGAAAGAGAGGGGCTGCAATTTAATGTTGGAGGAAGGCCTACGGAGGTCATTATAAAGAGGGCTCATGATTTCCATCGAGCAAGCAGTCAGAGAAGAATGAGACGAACCTTGGGTTTCTGCGAGGGAAAGTACACAAACGGACGTCCGGAGGTAGAGTTTAAATGCTCAGAAGTGTAAGGTGTTGAGGTGTGGTATGGGAGAGAAGGTGCGTGGCATGTGAAGGAAATAAGGGGCACATGTTCGTGTTACACATCAAAATTACTCAACTGGATAAGTGTCGCATGTTCCTCTCAATTGTCGTAAGTGTCGCATCTTCCTTACAACTTTCGCAAGTGTCGCAAGTTGTTCACAAGTGTCACAAATGTT
>WSFP011565239.1:0-10916 GCA_009831015.1 Picea engelmannii
ATATCGAAGCATCCAAATATATATGTGCCTTGAAGTCAACAACAAATAAGATCGTATCTAGAATCTTATCATCAAAGAGTTCTAGAAAGAATCTCCCTCAAGTATGGATTGATTGTTTTTTGATGCGTCGATATTCTTCAAGGCTTCAAACATAATGTATCCTTGTGTCCTAAAATTTATCTAATTGATGGAAGTTACAAATATTGTTCATTCTACCAGAAGAGTTTTCCATTCCCTATGCTTTGAGGACAAAGCAATTTTAAGGGTGGGAGGCTTGTAATATACCTAAAGTTTATTAAATTTATTATCATGTAATAATACTCATAAGGAAATTACTTTGTAATATAGTCATTACAATGTGATAATTGTAAGTCAATATAATAGTGATAAGTCTTGAAATTTACCAAAGACACGACTTATCATCCCAATGTGTATTTATATGCACATCATTGTTTCTCTTCTCATATCAGTGAATAAAAAATAATTATTTATCCCTTGTGGAAGATATGGATCCATCCATGTTATTATGATTTCTAAGGTAAAGTGATCAATAGGTTTACTTCATTTCCCCCCTGGATGGAACAACAATTAAAAAGGGATGTGGCTAAGTGGAGGTCCTGGACAATTTTGGAAAAAAAAATTCCCCTCAAACCCACCATTTAAACTAATTAAGTGTCCCTCAACCCCAACATTTAAAAGAAAGGAATCCTATGTTATATAACCAAACCTTTGGACATGTTTCTGAAATCAACATCTAAAAAAAATGAAAATTATATTCTCTAGCCTACTGTCTAAATAGAAATCAACATATTCTAGAAATCAATAAAAATTATATTCTGAAATCAACATCTAAATAGAAAACTATTTCCATTGATTCTTAAATAGCGACATTATATTTAGATAGATATGTATTAAAATGTTTTAGCGTTGATGATAGATATGTATTAAAAAACTCTTATTTAAGAATTTTTTTCAGAGAAATACACAATAAGAACTATTGTGTAACATCTTGCTCTGGCACACTTACAAAACTTATTCTTTGAGGACACTTGCTCGCAAGTGATCTGGAATTTTCTGATATTAATACATTTATGCTTGATTATGATGCGTTCTGATAGACGACATGATGTTTTACTACTTGATGTAGACAGGTGCTATTGACTTAGTTTCATTGAGTGTGCAGGGTTTCAGACCTTGAGGATGTAGAGGCATCGGTGGAATCCCCTTGGACTCCGGATTGAGTTAGGGAGTGTGCTATTTGGGTTGATTCATTTACGGTGATATTGCTTTGTTTTGATGATATGATATTGATTTTATAATATGCTGTTGACATTCTGACATGATGGTTGATGATGCAGGATGACGATAGCTTGCCAACCAGACTCACATATGGATTAAAGGGGCCACACATGATTTCCAGAGAGGTTGAGGAAGAGGTGTGGACAGCGGCCCTGCCACAACCTACTAGCACTCCTGACGTGGCTTGAACTGTAGGTTAACGATTACCTAGTTCAAGAGGATCCACGATGCTGTAAGGACAGACTGCGACAGTCGCTCACGATGATTCTAAGGGACGTGCAATAAGGCGGGGGACTTATTCCTTAGATCCCTTAGTCTCCCATGAGTTCAACTGGCGGAGTGTTGACTCCAGGGGTTATAGATGTCTACCAATCAGTCAAGTCGGCGAGTGGCACCCTTGGAGCACGTGGTGCATCCTGAAGGGAACGTCGTGCAAAAGAAACACAAGTTGGCAAGTGGCACCCTTGGAGCATGTGGTGCATCCTGAAGGGCACGTCGCACAACAAAAAGAAACAAAGCGAGTGGCACCCTTGGAGCACGTAGTGCGTCCTGAAGGGCATGTCGCATTGGTGATGATGATGAGACAACCTAGATGACCCAAGACCTTAACGCCTGATAAATTCTTAAAATGACTCCCCTAATTAATGGTCACCCAGTTCAAATCTAAACCTAAATTTAAAACACCTCTAAGATAAAAATTTTATTAGCCTTAAGAGAAGACCCTCCAAAAATAAACTTAAGGACGTAAACTAAAACCCTCCTAAGTGTTAGTTAAAGTCTTCTTAAAAATTAAAGGGGGTAAAGTAATGAGGGAGATAAATTAAGTGAAACCCATGGATTTTAAATTATAAAGAAGAATTAAAATTATTAAAGTGTGGGAGTATAAAAGTTAGGATTTTAGAAATACAATTAAAGGTTTAATAGGTGCATTTATCTTTTTGGGTTTTAGAAAAAAAAAATTAATAAAAAAAAATAAAATATATATATATATATAAAGGAAAGGAACAATTAATATAAAGAAGGAAACTTGTAATAAAGGAAACTTAATAAAGGAAAGTAGGGGACATAGGGTAAAAAGCAAAAAGGAATCAGCAGTTAAGGAGTTACTAAAAATCAACAACTTCATTTTAGGAAAGTCATTAAAAGCCTGAGAGGGGATCTAGGAACCCTAGGAGTAATTTTAGGAGCAACTTTAGGGGGGGGGTGAGGGAATTGAGTCTTTTAATTATTAAAAAGAAATTAATTTTTGGAGAACCGTGGGGATGAGTGACACTTGGACGACAGAGAATTTTTAGAGGATTGTCATTAAAAATTAAATTATTAATGATTTAGGAAAGTAGTTGTGTCTCAAATTTCTATAAAACAAGGGGAAAAGAAGGAAGAAAGGAGGAACGGTTAGCATAACGTTACACTGCCGAATTGTGGCTTGACTGATTGCTCGTGAGGAGTTGGGTCTTTTCTCAGTTGCATTGGAGTGGTAGCTCTGCCTTGGAGGCGAGCTGAGAAGCTAGTCTTATCTCTGGATCTTATGTGGCCCCTTTGCATCTCGGGGGGATGAGGGGAAAGCTGAGTACCCCTAGCGATTGGCTGGGAGGTACCGGTGAGGTCTCTACAGTCGGCGAGCAGGAGCGGCTAGGAGCGCGAGACATCAATCGAGGCGTGGTCATTATTCAAGGCAGGCGAAGAGGCAAAGGTATGGTCTCTTATTTGGTAGATTAGAAGAACTAGAACTGATGTAGATCTGACTATTATTGGTTAGGTGAAATAGCATTAAAATTTTATATAATGGTTGCTGCATCTGTCGTTTTCCTTGACGATTCGCGTAGAATAATTGTTACAATGCTTGCGGAACCTCCTGACTCTATCCAAGTACTGCTGAGTGATGAATTTTATAATTAAGTGTGAAGTTAACCCTTGTCGGCACTTGTGTCTGTCTGATTCATCCACTGATAATGATTTTTAATCTTAGCACTGTTAAAACTTTTCTGTGGTTTGGGGTTTAAAATCCCTGCGTTTTGACAATGATATTTCTGCGATTTTATGGGGGAATTTCTCTGCGATTTGGGGTGAGTTTTCCTGCGTTTTTCTTTTGTGATAATCTCTGCATGTTTATAATATGAATTCCTACGTTTTTGTATCCCTGCATTGGGAGGAGTATACTCCCCGAATGTGAGTCTCTTAAACTCTGCGGATTTTTTTTTTTTTCTTCCCTTGAGCTCTGAAATTTCCTTCTGCGCTTGGTGTTTCCCTCAGTGTGTCGTTGGCCCCCAACTTTATCTGCGTCTTGATATGAATTTCTCTGCTTTCATGGATTTCGATTTGGCATATTGGAGTTCGATTGGCGTTCTGAATTCTGGATTCGATTTTGCATGCATGGATTTCCTGGGGCATTCTCCTTTCTGGTAGGTGGCTCGAATGGTCTGTGTTGAATGGTAAATGCAAATCTGAATGCATGTGGCTCAATTATGTCTATGTTAATGAATAATTAAATACAATTGCATGCTTCTTTTAAGTCTCTATTTCATGCAGAACTAAATTCAAATTCTAGAGTTTTCGATTGAGACTCTATTACTGTAGTGTAAATATGAATATAAGCAATCGATTTAGTCATCAATTTCTGGGTAGTAAAGACTTACAGGTCTGTGTTTAAAAGATATACGTTCTCATTCCGAATGAGCATCATCACATTTCATTTTTATTTATTGGGGTCTGCGTTCTCATTCAGAATGGGCATAATTACATTGCGTCTTTATATTTTTGGGGTCTGCGTTCCTCATTCACGGGCGTTATTACAATTGGGTTTTTCCTTTTTTTTGGGTCTGCATTTTATTATTCCTTAATGCCTGTATGTGTAACTACACCATAACCTACCTTCATAATAGTGATAGCCTGTTGACTTTATCCTTTTTAAATGAAATGCAGATACAAGCGCAGAGTCATAATGTTTAGGGAAGGTCGTTGTATGGTGACCTGTTGCTATTTAAATGGCAAATGTAAACGCAACAATAATGCCATTATAGTTGAAATATTAGATGTTGTGGTAACAATGTTTAGGGAAGGTTGTTGTATGGCGACCATGGTTATTTAAATATAAAATGCGATGGAGAAAGCAAATATAAGTCGATATACTAAAATGCCAGGTCGAATGGCTTTCTGGAGGTTTAATGACTTGTATTAACTGTTTTGTCATAAGGAAAAGTAATCATGAGATTTGCATTGACTGAAAGTAACCATTTTATGGAAGGTTAATGATTGCATTAAATCTTGATTTTTATGTTATAAAGGAAGGTAATCGTTTTATGGGAAGTAGTTAATTGCATTAAATAATGGTTTTATGTTATAAAGCAAGTACTCATTCATGGAACGTAAATAATTGCATTAAATGAGTTCTTTATGAATTTACTTTTTAGTATAATGGAAGGTAAGAATTATTTTTGTTTAATGAGATCCTAATATAAAGGCAATTACGCGAGATTTTTTATCAAGTTAGGTAATTTTAGTGGTTATGCATTAATTGGTTATTCATTGGTTATTCATTGTTATTCATCAATTGTTTCTCTTTCCATTAAATTGTTTTTCCGTAATAATAAATTGTTAATATTTAAATGGTTACTCATTAATTGCTTTAATCTATTCTAAGAGTAAAAACATGGTTATTATGGTCAAGATTTTGGTAGCTCCATTGTTTTAATAACAAACAAAGGTAAGGTCATTATTATTAATTGAATGATTGGTGATATAGAAGGCGATGACCTGGATGTGTTATAGTATTTCTTTAGGCATGCTAACGCATGATTGTAGGATCCTTAATTCTAAGGGCACTCAATCGTCATGACTCAGCAAATGGGGATTTGAAATTAATTAAAGTACATCATTTAGGCATGGGTCGGTGACTCGCCGTTTAAAGAAAAACAAATGGAGTATTGGTCTATGATTTAGGTCAGTTAGTCTCAATAGTGGTAGGTAGATGTCGAAATCCTTCTAACTTGTGTCTCCCGTAGAGGTCGTGGTTGTCCTTGATTTTGGAGTGCTTGGTCGTCTTGCTTACGTCTTGTTCTAGGTCGAGTTACTAGTTTCTGCCTGAGCAGTCGGCTAGGAGCCTGTCTAATCTTCTTTCAAGAAGACATAAGACTAAACGCCCTACTTTCCTGTGTAGAAATAGTAACCCTAGCACCATGGATTCTTCCCTCTGTGTTCTTACTGTGCACCCCCAGTATGTATTAAGGTTTGTGTTGTGTGCCTTATGCCTATGGTCGTATATTGTTGTAGATACTCGTTGTGTGCCTTCAGTCTTATTGTGTTGAACCTCGTGGTTGCGTCTTGTTGGTCGTCGAGTGGCGACGTAGAGTCAAGTTTGTTTGTTACTTCTTCACGTGCGCACACACCTTAAACAAAAAAAAAAAATCGCACCTATTCTCAGAGTTGTTGTCGTAACGAGGAGGTCATTACATATGGTATGAGAGCCGGTTCGACCCACGACATGGGATTCGCTACGGATTTCGTTGACATGATTAGATTTGATTATACTGCTGCTGATCGAGTTGATTGTGTGCATGCAGGTAATCATGGTTAGAGGGCGCCGTGGAGGCAGATGACGGGGTGCTAGGGGGGGAGGCGTGATGCCTCCAGCAGCATCCACGCCTAAGGGGTCTAACCCCCTGGGAGGCGAGCAGGTTCTTGGACAAGAACAGATTGCAGTTGCCGATGTTGTGGGGATGATGAGATCTTTTCAGCACATGTCCGAGGCGTTGATCAACCGATTGGACAGAGATGAGGCCAGGGCGCCGGAACCTGCTGAGGTTCTGCCGCGCGCACTGGCCGTTACAGGTAGCATTCACCGTGAACTCGAGAAGGCAAAATTTCTCGAGTTCTTTGGTGCCCCGGACAGCGCAGTCGCTAAGGCATGGTTGGAGAATATGGCGATGTGCTTCACACTTAGCGATTATACCTCCAACATGAAGGTCCGCATGACGGTCTTCCAACTGAAGGGGAGCGCTCTTCTCTGGTGGAAGACACTCCTGTCGCAGCTGAACATGGCCATTGAAGACGTGTCATGGGAACTGTTCAAGGAACGGTTCCAAGAGAGGTATCTTTCAGAGGAATTCATTGAGCGTTAGCTCAATGAGTTCAACACATTACGACAGGGAGGTCGTACGGTGCCCGAGTACGAGGCATGTTTTATGGAGCTGCTCCGGTATGCTCCACACCTGAACACTGAGAAGCTCAAGGTCAGCCGGTTCGTGTTTGGCCTTAATGGTAGCCTGCGTGCAAATGTTAGGATCTTGATGCCTCAAACCTTGCACGACGTTGTCCAAAAGGCCCTCATAGCAGAGGAGGAGATTATTAGCGGGGGTCAGACCAGGACTCCAGCGAGACCTGCAGGGAAGGGTTCATCTGGTACGCCGCAGCTACAGACACCAGCAAGACATGTGCCAGGATATCATGGCTTCCAGAGGGGATCCACGTTCACTGCACCTCAGCGACCGTCGCCTTAGCAGCGGACACCTTATCGAGGACCACAGCACCAGCAGCAGTGTCGCCCGCAGCAACAACAGTTTAGGCATGTTCAGCAGAATAGACCGGGTTTCTAGGCCAGTGGGCCGTCATCCTCTGCTTTGGGTACCAGGACTACTGGGCCGAAGAAGGGGTATTGGACGTGTGGGGAGCCACACTACCAACGCGACTGTCCTGTGGAGAGGACCAGAGCATCCGGATCAGCCGGACCCACTACAGTGGGAGATATGGGAAGGCCCACCGGATTCACGCAGCGGTGAATAACCGCCAGGAAGAGCACCAGTCGACTGTGCTCGAGACGACAGGTACCTTCGCTGACCAAACCCTTAGTATTTTGATAGACCCTGGTGCTACTGAGAGTTTCATTTCTGGTGCAACGCTAAAAAGTATTAAGGTAAAGTCAGTCGAACAGGATGAGTTTAGCTTCGTGGAGATGGCTTTGAGAGCCAAACATAAGGTCGAAGGAAAGGTTACGGGTTGTGCCCTTAACCTGGGAGATTTTGTCACGAGGGTCAACTTGTACGTCATGATCTTAGGATCTTATGACGTAGTGATCGGTATGGATTGGTTGGAAACGCATGAGGCAATACTCAACTGTAAGATGAAGAGGTTGAGCTTGGTCAATGATGAAGGACATAGATGGGTGATTGTAGGACAGAACCAGGGAGTATCCCTGAGGTTCGTCTCTTCCTTATAGTTACGAAAGAGTATGCGCAAGGGGTGCAAGATTTATGCGATCCTTGTGTTAAACGAAAAGGGAGTGGTAGAAGGTCTAGAACACCTTCTGGTGGTGAAGGAGTTTGTGGATGTATTTCCAGAGGAGTTGCCTGGGATGCCTCCATAAAGAGAATTGGAGTTTACTATAGACCTGAAACCGGGGACCGAATCGATAGCAAGAACTCCTTATCAGATGTCGACCCCAAAGTTGCAAGAGTTAAAAATGCAACTGAAGGAGTTGCTGGAACTAGGACTGATACGTCCTAGTGTGTCACCGTGGGGTGCACCAGTTATTTTCATTCGGAAGAAGGACGGATCATGGAGGCTTTGCATTGACTACCGTCAACTGAACAAGGCTACGGTCAAGAATCAGTATCCCTTGCTGAGAATTGATGATATGTTCGATCAAATGAAGGGTGCGACGGTGTTCTCCAAGATCGATTTGCGATCAGGGTATCACCAGTTACGGATCAAGGAGGATGACATCTCTAAGACCGCGTTTAAGACAAGATTTGGACATTACGAGTTTACCATTTTACCGTTTGGATTGACAAATGCCCCAGGGGTATTCATGAGTTTGATGAACGGGGTGTTCCGTGAGTACTTGGACAAGTTCATTCGAGTATTCATTGACGATATTATGATCTACTCTCGGACGACGGAGGAGCATGACAAGCACTTGCGCTTGGTACTACAATTTTTACGAGAACAAAAATTATATGGGAAGCTTTCCAAATGCTCTTTTTATCAATCAAGGATTCACTACTTAGGGCATGTCATCTCCGGCGAAGGTATCATCATGGATCTAGTCAAGGTTGAGGCTATTATGGAATGGCTTGCGCCGATGAATGTCACAGAAGTGCATAGTTTTATGGGTTTAGCAGGATACTATCGACGGTTTGTCGAGGGATTTTCAAAGATAGCAAATCCGATCACGAAATTGCAGAAGAAAAACAAGAAGTTTGTTTGGACGGATAAATGCGCAGAAGCATTTAACAGGCTTAAGGAGTTGTTGACTACAATGCCGATACTAAGGGTCCTTGACATGGACGCAGACTTCTTGGTATGCACTGACGCATCCAAGGAAGGGTTAGGCAAAGTCTTGATGCAAGACGGACGAGTGATTGGTTACATTTCGAGAAAACTGAGAGGGCATGAGGAGAACTACGCGACGCACGATTTGGAGTTACTAGCTATTGTATATGCCTTGAAGGTTTGGAGACACTACCTTGTTGGACGAAAATTTGAATTAAAGACTGATCATTGTGGACTACAACACATTTTTACGCAAAGCGACCTGAACGCGCGACAACGGCGTTGGTCGGAATTTCTTAGCGAATATGACTTCGAGATTACTTACATAAAGGGAACAGTGAACCAAGTGGCGGATGCCTTGATTTGGAGGCCACTCATATTTTCGGTGTTACCTCTTCAGACGAATCTACGTGAGAAGATTCTCACCTTACAGTGTGACGATGACTAGTACAAAGAAGTCAAGGATTTTATCGGACAAAACACAATGATGGTACCAAGATATGAGGGATATTCATTTGATAGCGATGGTTTATTGAGGTTTAGAAGTCGGATTTACGTACCGCCAAGCGACGAGTTGAGGATGTTGATCCTGAGTGAGGCTCATAGAGCAGTTTACATGGCTCACCCAGGTGTTACGAAGATGAGGGCAGACCTTAAACCCTTATTCTTCTGGAAGAGAATGAAGGCCGACATAGTCAACTTTGTGGCTAGATGTCTCGAGTGTCAGCAGGTAAAAGCTGAACATAGACACCCGACAGGATTACTTCAACAACGTGCCATTCCGGAATCAAAATGGTAAGTTATTTCAATGGATTTTATTCTTGGATTGCCACTGACGGCAAGGAGACACGACTCGATTTTTGTAGTGGTAGACACTCTGATGAAAAGTTATCACTTTATTCCGGTGCGTACGACGTATCAGGCACCTGACATAGCGAGATTTTTCATCAGTGAGATTGTGAAGCTGCATGGCGTGCCTAAGAGGATTATATATGATCGAGGATCGGTGTTTACTGGATGATTTTGGACAAGTTTCCAAGAGGCCTTGGGAACTCAACTTAACTTTAGTACTGCGTATCACCCAGAGACTGACGGACAGACGGAACGAACGAACCAAACCTTGGAAGACATGTTGCACATGTATGTGATGGACCAACAAAAGCGTTGGGAGGAATTCTTGCCTCTAGTGGAATTCGCTTATAAAAACAGTTACCAGATCACCATTAAGATGGCACCTTTTGAGTTTCTTTATGGGTGACCGTGTCAGACGCCCTTGAGTTGGGATCGGCTGGAAGATAGGGTCCTGGTGGGACAAGAAGCGATCCAAGAAATGGAAGAGCAAATGCAAACCATAATGCAAAGGATTAAGGAAGCGCAGGATCGGCAAAAGAGTTATGCCGATGCACACCGAGTTGACCGTAGTTACGAGGTCGGCGATCGAGTCTTCTTGCGGGTGAAACCGCATAAGAGTTCGATAAAGTTTGGAAAGGGAGCTAAACTCTCTCCTAGGTTCGTGGTACCTTTCGAGACTGTGGAGAGAAAGGGGCCTGTGGCCTATCGACTAGCCTTGCCTGATTCTTTGAGGCGTATGCACGATGTTTTTCATGTATCTATTTTGAGACATTATATTAGTGATCCTACACACGTGATTGATATGAGTTCCTTGCAGGTTTCGGATGAGGGAGCGCTCACGGCTGAGCCAACCCGCATTTTAGATCATCGCATTCGATAGTTACGGCATCGAACTGTAGATCAGGTCAAGGTCCAGTGGGACAGTTATAGTCCGCACTCGACGACCTGGGAGGACGCATATGATATGCGCCAACAGTTTCCATTTTTGTTTGATAGATAGACTTATGATACTGTGGTACTTATGATATTGTGGTACATTTATTTCGGCACTTATACTGAGAAACTTCGGGACGAAGTTTAGACAAAGAGGGGGTGTATGTAACATCCCGCTCTGGTGCACTTACAAAACTTATTCTTTGAGGACACTTGCTCGCAAGTGATCTGGACTTTTCTGATATTAATACATTTATGTTTGATTATGATGCGTTCTCATAGAAGACATGATGTTTTACTACTTGATGTAGACAGGTGCTATTGACTCAGTTTCATTGAGTGTGCAGTGTTTCATACCTTGAGGATGCAGAGGCATTGGTGGAACCCCCTTGGACTCCGGATTGAGTCAGGGAGTGTGCTATCTGGGTTGATTCATTTACGGTGATATTTCTTTGTTTTGATGATATGATATTGATTTTATGATATGTTGTTGACGTTATGACACGATGGTTGATGATGCAGGCTGACGATAGCTTGCCGACCAGACTCACATATGGAGTAAAGGG
>WSFP011565248.1:0-10916 GCA_009831015.1 Picea engelmannii
GAGAACTGAGACTTTCTGCCCTTGTATCACTCCCCTCATCCTAAAAGTATTGAATTTTGGTACCCCACTGATAGATGCAATTGTCACCTTCTCATTTGTTGTAAGGTTGTGACTTGCATCTCCCTCTTCTACATGACCTGGGTTTTTTGCCTCTATGTTTTTTAGGTGGCCGAAATCTTCATCTTCCTCATCATCTGAAATCACCTCAATATAGTGGGCTTTGCCCTTACCCATGCATTTGTGTGTTGGGTCCCATGGCTCCTTGCAGGTGAAGCACAACTTCTTCCTCCTCAGTTCCCTCCTAGTGGGCTCATCTATCCAACCCCTTCCTCGCTCAAACCCCCTTGGGTCTCTCCCTCCTTGGTTCATAGGAGGTCTTTGATCTCTATCCCCTTAGTTAGGAGGTCTAGGGGTGAATCTCGTCTTTGTTGCCGATCCTAAGTCCCCGGTTTTCCAAATGGCATCATGCAAGTTGGTAGGCTTAAAGGCCTTGAACCAACCCCTCAAGGGTTCCATCAGCCCTTCTGTGAAGAGCATCATAAGTCTCACCTGAGACACATCCTGCACCATCACAACAAAAAAATTCAATTAGAAAGACATTAAAAAAATTGTTCCATGTGAATTTAATTCACTTGGTAAAAGTCGATGTCCTTTTTACTTTAAAAAGAAACATAAAAAATCAACAATTTAAAGGAGAGTGGGTGATGGGGTGTAAATGTGTGCAACATTAGGAGGGTGGGTTGTGGGGAGAGAAAATGTGTGTGCTCTTGGTTGGTGGGGGTGATAATGTGTGTACTCTTGGGTGGTTGTGGATGTGAGGGAGAGGAGAAGGTGTGTATTTGTGTTGCATAAACACAAAATTTTCATCACCCACATGGGAGTGCATCCCTTTACACCTCCCCCTTTTTGTCTCCCTCCAACCATACAAATGCATGCCTTCACTTCCCCACTGCCTATCCTATCGATGTTATGCACAAATTCATATCTTCAACCCTCTCCACCCACATGTTTGAGGGGCATGAAGTTATGTATTTTTTAAATGCAAATTCACACCTTTACCCTTGGGAGAGTGAGTGGTGGGGTGAAAGTATACAATTATATTATTCCAAAATTGAAATTTGTAATAGAAACTTAGTAAAAAATTACTTATCAAATACAATTATAATAATAATAAAAATGTATATATGCAATTTTGTTCAATAAATAAATATATTATTATGTTTAAATTCATATCAAATATTATAATATCAAAATGAATCCAAAATATAAATCTTTCAATATATAATTTTTTTTCCTTCAACAAAAAAAAAAAAAAATCATAAATTCTATTCATAAGAAGAGAAGTTGCATTTTGCACATGCATATTGCATTTTGAAACCAACCAAATGTATGGTCTTCAAAGAATGAAAGATAAAAAAAATTCTATTGAAGCCATCCTAAAACTTGATATCCATATACAACTCAAAAATAGATATACTATCAACTTTAAAGTCGTTAATAAGAATCAAAAGTCCAAAACCTAGATACCCAAAAGTACAAAGACAATGCATAATGGGCCATACAGAGCCATCAAATATTAAAAGTATAGAGACAAAGTTGAAGTGATCCATTGCCCACACTCTTGTCCAACCATAATAACATGATCAATGATCATGAAATATACCCAATAAGTTGTGTATACATGAAATGATGGATATATTCTAGCACTTTGTTCATTTATTCATCCCTTGACTCAATGACAGACCAAGATCTAGCTTCTAGTAGGAGACCTTCCTTGGAAAGGGATTCAACTTCATTATTGATATCTCTAGAAGAATCTCTATACACATTGAAGAAGGAGATGACATTAAAAATAGTTTGAAAATGAATAACTTCCTAAAAAATCGCCCTTAAAAACAAATTTTTCATCATGAATCCCATTTTATTATCACTATTGAATCAAATAATATTTGGATATTTGGAACACTCTTCTCTTAAACTAGATTTAGTAACGATTTCATAGCAAGAAACTTAGCATAGCTATTTATCTCCCCCCCTCAAAAAAAAACCTTGCCTTAAACTTTATAAAGTGGTTATCACTCAAATAGAGGACCCCCTTGATTCAACATCTTGAAGGAGAACATTAACTAACTCCGTTGAAATAACACCATGCTTTAGAATCGTCAATAGAGACCAAAGAAATTTGTCTTTGGACATAGATCTTAGATAAGACTTATAGTGCTAAAAAATAGATCTACTTCGAATGGCACATTGAAAAGGTGGGATGGATTTTTCTTCAAATATACCTACATTCCTGGCAAGCTAGATGCCCTAGGCAACTATCAAAGGAAGAGCCTTGAATTATTTTAGTTCTAGCTTCATATGCCAACTTTTAAGATAGTCTACTATTGTATCTCCCTTCCTCACTTCTCTAACTCTTGTTATATTATCCATTTCATCTCATACCTATTTAGCATAATCACAAGAGATTAAGATATAACACAATGTTTCCTCCTTTCCCTTACACATGACACATCTACTAAGCCCTTTCCTACTTCTCTTCTAGAGAACTTCCCAAGTATGGGCCTTGTGATTATTGCCAACCACATGGAAATTTTGTCTTTCATAGGGGAATTCATCTTCCATAATTGTTTTCACCACCATTGGATGTATTTAGGGCTCTCAAAAACAAGAGATTAAGAGATAACACATTGTTTCTTCCTTTTCCTTACACATGACACATCTACTAATCCCTTACATGCTTCTCTTATGGAGAACTTCCCAATTATGGGCCTTGTGATTATTGCCAACCACATGGAAATTGTATCTTTGATAGGGGACTTGATCTTCCATAATTGTTTTCACCACCATAGGATGTCTTTAGGGCTCTCACATACAAGTGTGGATTTATATCTAAACTAAAAGTATAGATACCTAGAGAAGTGATATGTAATCGAGGGGCTTATAGCCCACTCACTTCACTAACACAGATACTATGTATAATTAATTTAATTTATGATATGTGTCTTAGTCTTATATATAGAGCCATGTCTGCATAAAAGCCACTAGGCTTTTGTTCCTTTGTGTTGCTCTATAATCTCTCTTCTTCGTCTGAAACAAAGCCCTTCCCTGCTTGTACTGTGCACACTACAAATAGTTGGTGACACAATAACAACCCAACCAATAAAGATAAATTCTATGCAAATATTTTGAAGCTAGTGACTAGATTCTAATACTATGTGAATTCCTTATTCTTGGTGTAGCCTCTACCCTTCTAATGGCTGCAAGGTCCTCTTTTTGCAACTAATGGTAACAAGCGACTGCAAACACATATGTTCTCAGTCTCCCTAAACATAAGAAACTAATTGTCAATGGAGTAGAAATTCTTGGTTCTCAATGAGTTGGACAATCTCAGGTCTCTTCTCTGAATAATTTGTTGCCCAGTGGCTGGTAAATCTGCTTGTAACTCAATTACCAGGCCCATATTCGCCAAGGTAGATGAATTGATCAAGATACATCTCGATCGACCAGAGCAGAATTCTAGTCGACCATAAGTGAAGTCGATCGAATAAAGAAGGGGAAAACCAACCCGATGAAAGGAATCAACTAACAATGAAGACAAATACTCAACATATGAGTTGGGTGGACTAGCAGTGGAAATAAATTCTTGAAGGGATAATTTGGTAACCAATGATGAAGACAAATGTATGAAGGGTGAATTGGTCAACCAACAACGTCTAAAAACACCTAGGAAACATCTATATACATCCGACAACATCTGAATTCACCCCAAAAATTCTAAATACGCCCAGACAAGTAGGAATTCACCCGACAACTTTTAAATATTCCCAACAACTTCTAAATACACCCAAAAATGTTGTGTGGCTCATCCTAATCAAAAGGAAGTCAACCAACTCCGTGGAGGTTGACCAAAGAATAAATTAAGTCCATCGAATGATGTGTAAGTCGACCATCAATTAACCAATGTCTAGTCAAAAAGTAAGTCGACCAGCAAGTGAGTCGACAAGACAAAGAGATAAGTTGACTAGAAAATGAAATTGACCCAAGTGAGATGAAGTCGATCGCATAGGTAAAATATCGACTCAAAAAAAGGGATTTGACTTATGATTAAAAATTACGTTGCCCATATAAGATAAAATCGGCTAGCGTGATCTATTCTGCTTGAAGAGGAATCCAATCGACTAAGAGAATGTGCAGTTGACCAAACACAAAATAAAATGCCCCAAGGTGATGTAAATTCACCCAAGCACAAAGGTAGATGCCCAGTGTCATTGAAAAAACATCCTAGGTGTAAGAAATTTGCCTGACAGATTTAAAATTCGACCTGATAATTAAGTTTGCCACCCCATCACTAAAGAATTCGACCCAATGGTATTTGAGTTGTCCTTAGGGAGTTTTGTCGACTGGAAAGTGAAGGGATCGACTAACAATGAAAATTACTCAACCAACAAAGCATTCAATTTCCCAGAAATAAAAATTATCCACCCTTGGTTTTATCTAAGTTGCAGATGGATGGTGATCATTCTAGAGTTGTTTCCATTCATTAAATTCCAATAGGAGAACTAAATTACGAATGGAGCTAACAATGTTCTTGTGATGATTTTTTCATTAAAACAATAGATGCATTTATCAACAACGAGTAAGCAACAATCACATGTAAACTAAACACCACAAACACAAAGAAGTCTCAACCCAATACAAGACATAATAGATAAAATATTTACCCTGGAACCCAATTGGGAATACCATATTCAAATGGGGCTCAATATTTTATCTCGACAATATCTGGTACAATGCATCCAATGCTTCATATGCCTCTTTCTCTACCTTGGCCAAAAGACCCATTGCAAATTAGGGTGAGGAAATAAATAAGGAGAGATGGGGGGGCTAAGGGGAAGTCCAATAGACCCAACCCTTCGTTTCCCCTTCCTCCTATTTAATTTTTAGTTACATTTAATTCTATATTTTCCTCTCACGTTCTCGTTTTTGTTCTATTCTACTTTCACATTTACATTTCTTACACAGTTTATTGATCTTCATGAATTGTCAGTTTCATCTTGCAAGCACTGAGTCTTACACCCATTCGTCGGTCCATATCCATTTTGGATCACATCTCCCCATTGAGAGGCATTTGGTCCCCAAAAGCTCGAGGAAACCAATATGGATCTATGTACTTCTGTATGCTCCTATGAAATGTGGATCTGGCTCTAGTTCTCGACTATGGCTCTATCTCTTGTTTTCGCTCACTTGTTCCTTCATTGCAAAAGTCTGTTCACTAACTCTTAGCTTTGTGATCTCCATATCCAAATTCTAGACTCAACATCCATTCTCATATCTCACTTTTCCTTGGAGATAGTCCATCTTGGCAGCCAAGAAGCCAATTCAAATGTCACTCTTCTTGTTCAATGTGATCCCAACATGCTTCCATCACACAACAACCCCTCAAGGGAAGTGTGGTTGCATTCCTCTTTAGCTAGGATCAATTTCTTATCGGCATGGAAACAACTCTCAAGTGTCTGCACATGCTTGCAATCACACCATGGATTTCTCAAGAACTCCTCTAAGGTCATTGACCTCCGTGCACCAATCCCCGACACAACTCCATGATGGGGTTCTTTGGATGCAATATAGGAAACAAGAATTGGATTTTGGATGATCTCAACATCAACATTTTTTACTTCTTGTTTATGTTGTTGTTGTCCTAAGATGTTGTCTCTCCTTGGACAACTTCTGTCACTTGGACTAGAGATGCATGCGACTCTTCATATTCTTCAATCTTCACTCTCCACACCCTTCTCCTGGTTGTGTAGTTTCTGGGGTGAAGCTCTAGATGAATTCATTGACACTTTGCGTCCCAATGACCACTCAAATTGTAGTGGTGGAAAAAGTTCGTGTTGCTGCTACAAGGACTTCTTGACATACTCCTCCTTTCCACATGCCTCTGTGTATGTTGTTGGATTGTAGAAGCCTTCTTGCCATTCAACTTATGAAAACAATTATGCCTGCAGAACATGGCTTGCTTCTTCCAACATGATGCCTCACAATGATGTTTCTTTCCACAATGTGAGCATGTATCTATGTACCAACAAAGGTCTATGGTATGGCCTCTCTTCTTGCAACAATGACAAATAAGAAATTTCTTGTTTGACGTAGACCTCTTAGTCTTCTTCTTCTTCTTGCTTTCATTGATTGTCTTGTTGTTGTCTCTCAGTGTAGGTGTTGGCCGATTCTAGGAAATATCCTCATTGTTGTTCTCCTTTAATGTACTGCAAGGATGAGCTGGTAATATGTTGCGACCTTCATTCACTGGTGTTGCTCCTTCTTCTATTTAGAAATCCAACTATGGCATGCTTGTTTCCTTCACAAAAAATGGTCTTCATGGAAATGGAATTTTCACTTATTCCATCAAAGCCTAGGCCTTCATGTTTGGCCCTTGGCATAGCTACAATGGGGCTCAATATGACTTGTCTCCTCTTGCCTAGCCCTTGGACATCATAGCCGATTTTCCTTAGCAATTTAGAGCCAATAACCCTAGTATGCTTCTCAAATTCACCAAGTTTCTCTTGAGAGATGTTTATGGAAGATGAGCTTACCAAGGTGGTCTCAATCATGGTGCTAGCATATGTAGTGGAAATGGAAGGTTTCCTTGCTTATTTATGCTCTTTGACAGTTTCTTAAAGCCTTACCAAGGTCTCCTGCTTCTCTACCAACTCTTGTTGCAGTTGAGCCATCATCTGCATGAGCTTATCCTCTTGCCATCTATCCATCTCGGTGACCTTCTCACCAAGGTATACAAGTTGTGCTCTATGCTTGTCCCAGTCTATTATGATTACTATGAGGGAGTCTTGGTCTTATTTAAATTTCTTCTTTAGCAATGGCAACAATTTGGCAGAAGTCTCCATGTGTTTCTTGTTAAGTTTTTAGCTATTATTAGGTTTCTTTTCAATTTACTAGATAACAATAACATAGGTAGGATCACTGAGAGAAACACAATCACAAGATACACAACATTTATCATGGGAAACCCTCACGGGGGAGAAAACCCAACAAAAACTTCCTTAATATAGATTTCCAATACAATGCCAAGACAATAAGCCAAACACTAGAGAATATCCTCCACTGAGCAATGTGCCTCTCTCTTCCTTCTTTTGGCAACTGGAAACTGCAACTTCCTTCAAACTTGTGCACTAGATGAGTGAGCTGAGTGAGTGATCAAATGAGGCCCTGAATTCCTTTATTTATACAAACTAGCAGGAGCTGGAAAGGTGTCTCTTCACTGGGCAGGGCTGACTTGTCTTCTTAGTGGTTAAAACCACTTTAATTAGACTGGGGGACGACTTCTCAATTTGCATAATATATTTAGGGTTTGACCAATCCACAAAACGGGATTTGGTCAATTACAATGCCCGACATGATCAATCCACAAAAGGGGATTGATCTACTGAATAATAACTCAATAATAAATAGAATACTCTTTGCAATTACAATATTTGAACACTCCCCCTTAACAACAAGGGTATTCTACAACATCATCAGGAGAGAGAGAGGGAAACAACATATGGAACACTGACTGGCATATCTATAAATCATCGAAAGTTTTTCTCATCATCATCGTTCACAGCATGGAGCTAGAGTAGTATCATTATCCTCATCAACATGAGGCTAAAGTAACATCATCATCATCTTTAGCACGAGGCTACAACAACATCAACAACATCTTTAGCATGAGGCTAAAGTAATATCATCAACATCTTTAACATGAGGCTAAAGTAACATCATCATCTTCAACATTAAAGCTGAAATAACATCATCATCACCATCTTTAGCAAGACACTGAAGTGGAATCTTCATCATCTTTAGCAAGAAGCTGAAGTGGCATCATCATCATCTTCAGCAAGAGGCTTAAGTGGCATCATCATCATCTTCTTTAGCAAGAAGCTGAAGTGGCATCATCATCATCTGCATCAACATGGATTAGTATAACACTAATACATCATCATCAATAACAACACAAGGCTGATACAACATCAACAACAACAATATCACGACACAAAGGCTGGAGCATCATCAACAACAACATCATCACATCACGAAGGTTGGAGCATCATCAACAAAAACAACATCACAGCACGAAGGCTAGAGCATCATCAACATCATCACTGGGCTGGAAATATTTAGCACGAAGCTAGCATCTCATCAACATCAACATGAGGCTAGAAATATTCAGCATGAGGTTGGCATCACGACAACAACACAAGGTTGGAAATATTCAACACGAGGCTGACATCACAAAAACATCAGCATGAGGTTGAAAATATTCAGCACGAGGTAGGCATCACAACAACATCAGCACAAAGCTGGAAATCTTCAGCACTAGGCTGGCATCACAACAACATCAACACAAAGCTGGAAATCTTCAACACAAGGTTGGCATCAACAACATTTTGTGTACTCTGACAGTTCCAAAGGATCTTCCCAAGAATCAAAAAGATTCCCTAGGATATGAAATCCTAATGGAGCTACCACGTGGTACTTTGACAAACCTAAAGGTTCTGCCCAGGAATCATAAGATTCCTTAGGATATAAAATCCTAACGGAGCTACCACTACTGATCAAGATACCATAATATCATCCACACCACTCCCTTTTTCAAGGGAGGTCCTTTCGGACTATACCAAGCTTATCTTGAAAGTGATCAAACTTTACACGAGACATGGGCTTGGTCAACACATCTGCAACATGTTCATCTGTGCCAACACATTGGAGCTTTAAAGATCCCCTTTGCATCATATCATGAATGAAGTGATACCGGATCTCTATGTGCTTCAACTCATCATGGAAGACATCATCTTTATATAACTCTCGTTATCACATAGGATCATGGTGGCTTCCATCTCCATATCAATTAGATATGTCAACAACATCTGAAGTCACATGGATTCACAACTGGTGGAACATGCAACAATGTATTCCGCTTCTGCTGTGCTGGGAGCAATGTTGGATTGCTTCCTACTCTGCCATGAGATCATGGCTAACCCCATACTGAAACAACATCCTGAAGTGTTCTTTCTATCAGAAACACTTCCAACTCAATCCGAATCAGTATATCCATTCAATCTGAAGTCATGATATTTAGTATAACAGAGACCAAAATCCAACATACCCTTAAGGTATCTCATCACATTTTTTGCATCTGCAAGGTGAACACATATGGGCTCTACCAGATACTGACTCAAGGGTGTTCACAACAAAACATATATTTGGTCTATCTGATACATCAATGAACCAATAATTTTTTTGCACAGAGTAGCATCAACCAATTCTGACAAGGTATCTACCAGGAGCTTCAACTTCATTTCCATGGGTGTGTACATGGATTTATATTTCAACATGTCAAACCTCTTCATTATTTTAATTGCATATTTCCCTTGGTTAAGGAAGATATTCTCTGTGCTCTGCCAAACTTCTAGACCTAAGAGATAATGCATTAGGTCTTTCATCAAACTCTGTAGTGAGCTTCTTCTACAATCTATGATGAGATTTTTTTCATCTTGTCAAGAATACATCATCTACATATAATAGTAACATCACTGACTCATCATTAATAACCTTGAGATAAAGGTTAGAATCAACTTTACTCTTGGTAAAGCCCAAGCTCGTCAGGAAACTATCAATTCTTCCATACCAAGCTCTAGGAGCTTGCTTCAACACGTACATAACTTCCTTCAATCGACAGACATGAGTCCTTCTGTCTTCAACTTCAAACCAAATTTTCACATTACATTGTACCAATCTGGTACACTTGCTCAGTTGCAACTCAATCTGCACAATCATGTGCTAGCTCTATTTGCCCTCTGCAAAGCACTATCTGTCTCACTGTCTGAGAATATGTCCTCTCCTCTTTTTGCAATTTTTCCTTCTGGAACTGGGACTCTGCACCTGCAACTGCTCTAAGGCTGAGAATGACTGCTTCATCCTCAATGTGGCTGTTGAAATCTGTGAGTAACTCCTCTTATTCTATCACAGCAACAACTTCATCTGAAACTGAGAGTGGCTCAATAACTGATATTGAAGGTAGCTCTTCTTCTTTCATGGAGGCAACTCTATGTTTTATCGTAGTCATGTCTCCATGACCTAACTAATGTACTGCACCAACTGCCACTCAATTTTAAATATGGGGATTTCTCCCCCTGCATCTCATACTATATATGAATCATGGTTGTTCTGGTTATCTTCATAAATACTGGAACTATTTCTTCAATTACTGGAATAAGTGTCTCGTCATAGTCTTCTCCCTCTTGCTGGGAAAATCCTCTGGACACACATCAGGCTTTGTACATCTGCAACATGCTTGATCTGTATAGATCAATCTTGGAAGTCAATACTGACTTCTCTTCTAGTCTCACGGAAGAATCCATATCCTAGTCTTTTTGATTGGCTTCCTTCTCTATCACTGAAACAAGGGAATCTTCCAGGAGATTTCATATCTCCTAGGAGTTTCTGAAGCTACAATCTAGTCTTCTCATGGAATCTGTCTCTCGGCCCTGGGAGATGTCTCTTCATCTGATCCTTTTTTAGGTCAGGCTTACTCTCTATTTCTTCTGAGTCTACAAGGACTTCATCATCTCTTACAGGGCATACTTGGTGTTGAATACCAAGTCTAAATATGAAAGGTTGAGTCAGACTTCAAACAAGTTATGCTTCCCATCAAGGTAGCTTCATTGTCCTTTGACCAAGTCTTCTATGAGTTTGGTCATCTTTGGAGCCCTCTGCTCCTTACAATCAATCTCCATATGAGATACTTTGAATCTAAAAAATAACTTCTTCTTCATCTTCTTTGGTACATGGATGCATATGGTCATGTACATAGTCTTTTTCATGTCCCATCTAATCTGTTGCCTTCTGCAACCTTCACA